>OZ038382.1:110269700-110370460 GCA_964036045.1 Eutreptiella sp. 'Long Island Sound 2002'
CGGCCTCGCTTCCCTCATCATGTGAGGTCAACAACCACAGCACTGGACAGGATATCTGAACCTCGCTGAAACTCAGAGTGAGCGCAGCCATCACAAAAGTAGCCCTGTCGTACCTAAAAGAACGAAAAGAGATACATCATGCAGCCACAAAAACAGTATGTAAACAAGACAGATTGGCACAAAGGGAGTCAGAGCGATTATACAGGGTCCCATGCAGAAACAACGATAGTTATGGGAACCCAGGACCTTAGTCCTGACACCTCATCGTGGGCCCTGAGAATTACTGCAGGCATCAGGGCACACAAGCAGGAAAGACCAGAAATCAGAAGTCACTGAAATCCAAGTGCTTCCTAGCCACGGTAGGGGCATTTCAAGGAAATCCTTGTTGGAGCGTCCAAAGGGCAACAGTCCATCAACATGATCCGAAAAAACCTGGCCTAGGACAATGTATCTAGTCTGATGGGCTGTGCACTTCGGTGAAATTCCCCAACGGTGAAAAACAAGGGAGAAAAGGTTGCGGATGAATCAAACATCTTGATAGCCTAAGGTGTGGTAAAGCGCAAGCACACAGGATCCGGGGAGGAGTTGATTGTTCCAGAAAGGTTGACCCTACCTCCCCCTCGCTTCGGAGCAGAGTAGCAATCTTGTGGCTTTCCTATGCATCTTACTTTAAAGGTTACGGAAGCAGTGGCTTAAAGATATGCCCTGCTGAAGTGACCCTATGAAATGCATAAAGTTGGCATGCCATGACTAGTTAAATGACAGGCAAGGGGAAAGAGTGGCACCCTAACATGCTGGTGAGGCTCCTTGACCTAATCAGCAACTTATTTTTCCTGTGCATTGTGTAGATGCCCGGTTTCTAATTTCTACCTCACCGCTTCGCAATTCTTTGATTCCACGGTAGAATTATGATATTGAATGAAGCAACCGTGAAGTCAAATCATCGTCGCTGGCCTTTGTTCAATTTCCGCAAAGGCCAGTTCATGCTTCCGCGATTTTTATCGCACGGGCACCAACTGGCGGTAGACACGCCGGTTCAGGGGGCCGCCGAAACGGACACCGAGGCTCTGTACTTTTGCAAATTTCACAGAAAATTTGCCAACAAATATGAAGGGAATTTGATCCCCCATCGATCAACACAAAAAACAAATAAAACACGCCTAGTCCCCTGAAGTCTCCCAAAGTTTTTAAGTTTGGGGGAACTTGGGATGAGGACCTGTTGTGGGAAACAAAGTACAGTTTTCGACCTGAAGAGGGGGGAGTGTAGGATGAGTAGTGGAGGACATAGGCAGGGGTTCTATGGGGTTTTGTCTGACATCAAAGATTCGCCCTCTTAGCTCAGTGTACCCACCGAGGTGGTAGAACCCACCAGGTGGTGGCAGACACAAAACATGCAAAGGGATGGGACAGGTGGGCGTAAAATTGTCCTAAACGGCGAAATATTTTTTACACTCTCCTCCCCAGACCAACACAGGATCTGAGTTGGCGCCCGCTCTCAATGAAAAACAGGTCGCCGCATCAGGTTTCCACACCCGCCCCCCCCCAGCTCAACGCCGGGGACCAAGTTGGCAACCACTCTCAAAGAAAAAGCTGTGGCCAACTGGCAAGTGGGCAAATTATGTACACAACAACTGAGGTGACTACCTGCAGTACGGCTTCGCACTTCCACATATGTACAAGAGTGAAAGGGAAAATAGAGGTACTTCAGACCTACAGGTCCAGAGATAGCTCAGAGGGAGGAAAAGAGAGAGGGAAACTCACTCCCCACTGTAGGCCAGAGACTGGCTCAGCGGCTGCAGGGACATCCGGGGGGCTGTCAGGGGGTGGAGAATGTGCCTGATTCTCGCAACCCACAGCACAACACACCGAGCGAGCACACCGGTGAACAGGAGCCAAGGGGCCCAGGACACCGCACAGCACACCGGGCGAGGTAGGTATGTAGGTATCTTCGGGAGCTCGGGATGCTTCCTTTGACAATGCAGGAGGAAGGTCTTACCAAGGGGACCTCCTGTCCCTCCCAGTGCCCTGGTTGAGGTGCGTCTTAAGCCGCTCCCGCAGGTGCTTGGGAAGGCAGTGTTGTGGCCACCCGGTCCAGGTGTCCCGGGTGGGAAGGTGTCCCCGCATGTGTCCATGGGTAGGGCCACATGCCCCCTCCTTTGGGCGGCAGCTCTGGGGGCTGACCAGCCGTGTGGACTATCTCTCCCCACAAGGGGTATTGCTTCCGCTAGTCTACGGTACGACCGCCTCATTCTTGTGGCTTGAGTTGTGGGGCCTCTCTGCTTGGCAGGCGACCCCCTCCTGGACTGTGTACCGGCTCACCTGTCAAGGGTTGCTTCCATGGCTCCGGGTGCGATTTGCCATGGTCCCCGATGGAGCGTGGCCGGGCTTGGACCAGCGGCCTTGGGGTACCGCTGGGTCGGCTGGGTCGCCCAAGTGCGCCCGACCGATGGGCTGCTGGTTCTTTCCTGTACCTCGGCCGCCCTAGTTGTGCACGTGTGTGCGGTGTCCTGGGCCACTTGGCTCCTGTTCACCGGTGTGCCCGCTTGGTGCATTGCTTTGCTTATGCGGTGTCCTGAGCCACTTGGCTCCTGTTCACCGGTGTGCCCGCTCGGTGCGTTGCTTTGCTTCTGCGGTGTCCTGGGCCACTTGGCTCCTGTTCACCGGTGCGCCCGCTCGGTGTGTTGTTTTGCGTGTGGGGTGTCCTGGGCCACTTCGCTCCTGTTTACCAGTGTGCCCGCTCGTTGTGTTGTTTTGCTTGTGCGGTGTCCTGGGCAACTTGGCTCCTGTTCACGGGTGTGCCCGCTCGGTGCGTTGCCTGTGTGTGCGGTGTCCTGGGCCACTTGGCTCCTGTTCTCCTGTGTGCCCGCTCGGCGTGTTGTGTTGCGTGTGCGGAGTCCTGGGCCACCTGGCTCCTGTTCGACGGTGTGCCCGCTTGGTGCGCTGTTTTGCTTGTGCGGTGTCCTTGGCCACTTGGCTCCCGTTCACCGGTGTGCCCTCTCGGCGTGCTGTGTTGCGTGTGCGGTGTCCTGGGCCACTTGGCTCCTGTTCACCGGTGTGCCCGCTTGGCGTGCTGTGTTGCGTGTGCCGTGTCCTGGGCCACTTGGCTCCTGTTCACCGGTTTGCCCTCTCGTTGCGTTGCTTTACGTGTGCAGTGTCTGGGGCCTGCATCTGTCTCCCCTTTCTCAGCCTCCATGGCCACGTCACGGTTACTGCGCCAGGTAAGCTCAATCTGGATGAGCCAGTGCGCCACCTGATGCGCGAGCTCCACCCCTTTGAGTTCTTCATGTGTATAGAGCTCGTCGCACTCATCTTGGTACCCCCCGTGACGCTGCAGTGCATCCGTAAAGGCTTCCTTTGCTCCTAGAGGGGTTACAGGGGCGGCTTGCTGTGCCAACAGGGTCCATTCCGGAACCCATAATTCATACCCCTCCAGTGAGTTTTTCTGTGGCGGCTGTGACTTACGCCATTCTTTTCTGTTCATTCTCCGTGAGACATGTTTCATGGGTTTCATGATGTCTTCCCAAATGTCCTTGTACGTCCACTCCCAAAACAAATGAAGCTGTGTATAGAGGGCACATAAGGACTCGTGGAGGGCTGTCATGAAAATCCTGCCATGGCCTTTGAAAAATGGGACGACTGACCTGCTTGTAATCCCAGCTGGGACTCCTCAGGATTTTCATTACCTCTCGTTGTGTCTCATCATCCATTGCATCCACATCTGGCCCCCCTTCTCCAACTGTGCCCACCTGTGTGGCGTGCAGCGTATGTAGGCCTGAGTGCATAGCCGAGGTGAAAGGGTTGCCTTTTACCCAATTGAGCTCAGCGAAAGGATCCTCGCTGGACATTCCTTTTGTTACCCCGTCCCAGCGCATTGTAGGGCGCCTCGCCTTGGCCGGCACTTCTTCCTCACATTGTGGCTCCCCCGTGTGGAAGCACACACCTTTGTGATTGTGGTTATCATCATCCGTCTCGTCCTCTTCCTCTTCCGCTCCCGCATCGCCGGCTGTCCATGTTTCGTAGACCTTTTCAAGAGCCGCCACCTTGGACTGTAAGGTTGGGAGGCTCTGAGAAGATAACGAAAAGTGTGTATCAAGCGGCGAGTGCATTGAGGCGAGGTCTGAAGTGAACGACAAAAAATTGATTACTCGACCCTACACTATCAACCACGGAATCAAGACAACCCCGCAGCTCATCCAATGCCAACCCAATTCGTTGCAACTCCGCTTCGTGTCGGGCGACATCCACGCGGCACGAGCAATTTATGCTACAATCGGGTCCATGGGCCCTGTGGACACCCGCTTTTGTCCTCACTGAATCCAAATCTAACTCGACCTGCGTGATTTGCGATCGCAACTCATCTGAAGAAGAGGATAGACACGCACCCTCGCCCCTCACCTGCAATAAATCATGCTCCACCATCAAAATGGCTACTCTACACAAGCATGTCTCGTCACAATCATGCGCACTATGCATTGTCTCCAAAGAAGCAAAAAGCCGTGTGATATCAAGTTTTACCTCGGGAAAATCACGTCGCACCAAAGAAATGGACAGGCGACAAGAACAAGACAAATCACACCCATGAGAATGGCGTGACACCTCAGAGAGACGCGTAACCTCTTGTCGGGGCGAGTGAATTTTTGCAATCAAGGGGAGGAGGGACGCAAGTGTTGTCTCGGCGCGGCGACCGGCGACTTCCAAAATCTCTAGCCTCTTCGCCGAATCACCAAAAGTGGAATCAACACACTCATGAAGCTCACACATTTGCGAAGAAAGAGATGCAACGGTTTTTTTTCTCTTCATCCTTACAAATCTCAACAATCGGAAGCCGATTGGACAAGTCATCAACCACATCGCATATTTCCTGCCTACAGACATGAAAAATTCAATCATGCTGCTTAGTTTGGCGATGAACACAGTACATGTGTGCTTGTAGTTGTGACTCAGATTTTCGATTGACTCGTTCTTTTACTTTTGTCACAATGAGCGTCACATCATTCATTGTAAGACGGCACACTGGTGTCAACTCGTGTCGGGATGAACTGTTTTCGCGCTTCAAACATTCGACATCCTCGTCCAATAATTGAACTTCCGTAGTCCACGTCAACCAAACTCGAGACAACTGGCTCCAAAGGTGTCAAAACGTCCACATGGCAAGGCAAATCCATGACCTCACAATTCTGCCGCTCCTCCGGGGCGATGAGACCTTGCACTCAAAGTTCAAGTGGTCCAACACGCGCATGGAGTTGTTGAATAGAGCCATCTTGAGACTCCAATGAGACCACTCTCTTATCCATATCGTTTGTCTTGGCGCCAACCTCACTTGCCGTACTCAATTTTTGTTTGATGACATTAATGTCCTTTTCCATTCGTACCCTGGGTGGATCAAGGACACTATGACTAGGACTTCCATGCAACGATTTTTCAGTGATAGATCTGAAATTGGTGTTTGGCATGCATGTCAATTCACTTCCCATGCGTAGTGAGGTCTTGAAATATTCTCGTCAATTCACGACCATGCGGAATTATTGTAGGTGCTACCACTTCGCGATGTCCACTCATGTGACAATTCCATGATTTTCCAAGCGCTTGGTAGGCTTCATAAAACGAATGATCACAAAGGTTGCACTCATGTAGTCAACGTGTAATACACACCATTTGATCAAAAGTTGCATCAATGGTGGAACGAAAAATTTGGTGCATTTGCTCATGACGACCAACACCGCAATTGATTTCTTTTGCAAGTACCAATAGTTCTCCATGACATTGTTCCACTATTTGAACAAGTTTGTGTGATCGATCCGGAACACTTGACAAGCGAAACAATTCGTGTGGATTAACATTGTTATCAAACCACCTCTCTTGTTCAATCACTATCTTTGAATGTTGTGCCATAGTGGAGAGTTGTTGACGAAATTGGGACCATACTCCACCATCATAGTCATCACAAATCGTCAACTCTCCTTGCAACACCAAATGAACAGGGGATGCCAACGCCTTTAGCTCCTCCATGGCGTTACCCCTCGCTACCATGTCTATCCCATCGTCGGTGATCATCTTTCTCTCAATTCTTATTATGAAAACTCCAATGTTTTGACCGATGTTTTGAAATACCACAGAATCCTTTGCCACGAGAGGAACAGAGCACTTGGCACAACTCCAAATCAAAGCATACCCTGAGTTGTCCCGATGCCCATCATTCAATACATAATGCAGGAACCCTGAGATCAAGACAGTGTTCAATGATTCCCAAAAGGAATAGAATCATAGCTTGTAATCACTGCAACACATGTTTCTGCGTGCTTCAATTAAATGGACTCAGAAATCTACGTCTATCTACTGCACTGGCGACTCTCCGATATCGCTGCCGTTAAACCTCTGCCCTGTGAAGGGAGTCCTGTTGCCGTCCCTTCACACGCCTGAGCCCTGAGCCACTTACACTGGCGCTGCCTGCTCCTTTGCGCGACGGATGTTGGATAGCTCCTGGCACCAGCAACACACCACTGTAGAATTGTCCTAAACGGCCAAATGTACGTCCAGTGCTGTTTTACCCACTTGTGTGTAAGCGAGGCCGATACAGGCGCGTTTCCCTCAGTCGAGCGAGTCACAAGCAACGGCACAGCACTGGACAGGAAGTCTGAACCTCGCTGAAACTCAGAGTGAGCGCAGCGATCACAAAAGTAGCCCTGTCGTACCTAAAAGAACGAAAAGAGATACATCATGCAACCACAAAAACAGTATGTAAACAAGACAGATTGGCACAAAGGGAGTCAGAGCGATTATACAGGGTCCCATGCAGAAACAACGATAGTTATGGGAACCCAGGACCTTAGTCCTGACACCTCATCGTGGGCCCTGAGAATTACTGCAGGCATCAGGGCACACAAGCAGGAAAGACCAAAAATCAGAAGTCACTGAAATCCAAGTGCTTCCTAGCCACGGTAGGGGCATTTCAAGGAAATCCTTGTTGGAGCGTCCAAAGGGCAACAGTCCATCAACATGATCCGAAAAAACCTGGCCTAGGACAATGTATCTAGTCTGATGGGCTGTGCACTTCGGTGAAATTCCCCAACGGTGAAAAACAAGGGAGAAAAGGTTGCGGATGAATCAAACATCTTGATAGCCTAAGGTGTGGTAAAGTGCAAGCACACAGGATCCGGGGAGGAGTTGATTGTTCCAGAAAGGTTGACCCTACCTCCCCCTCGCTTCGGAGCAGAGTAGCAATCTTGTCGCTTTCCTATGCATCTTACTTTAAAGGTTACGGAAGCAGTGGCTTAAAGATATGCCCTGCTGAAGTGACCCTATGAAATGCATAAAATTGGCATGCCATGACTAGTTAAATGACAGGCAAGGGGAAAGAGTGGCACCGTAACATGCTGGTGAGGCTCCTTGACCTAATCAGCAACTTTTTTTTCCTGTGCATTGTGTAGATGCCCGGTTTTCAATTTCTACCTCACCGCTTCGCAATTCTTTGATTCCACGGTAGAATTATGATATTGAATGAAGCAACCGTGAAGTCAAATCATCGTCGCTGGCCTTTGTTCAATTTCCGCAAAGGCCAGTTCATGCTTCCGCGATTTTTATTGCACGGGCACCAACCGGCGGTAGATACGCCGGTTCAGGGGGCCGCCGAAACGGACACCGAAGCTCTGTACTTTTGCAAATTTCACAGAAAACTTGCCAACAGATATGAGGGGATTTTGATTCCCCATCGATCAACACAAAAAACAAATAAAACACGCCTAGTCCCCTGAAGTCTCCCAAAGTTTTTAAGTTTGGGGGAACTTGGGATGAGGACCTGTTGTGGGAAACAAAGTACAGTTTTCGACCTGAAGAGGGGGGAGTGTAGGATGAGTAGTGGAGGACATAGGCAGGGGTTCTATGGGGTTTTGTCTGACATCAAGGATTCGCCCTCTTAGCTCAGTGTACCCATCGAGGTGGTAGAACCCACCAGGTGGTGGCAGACACAAAACATGCAAAGGGATGGGACAGGTGGGCGTAAAATTGTCCTAAACGGCGAAATATTTTTTACACTCTCCTCCCCAGACCAACACAGGATCTGAGTTGGCGCCCGCTCTCAATGAAAAACAGGTCGCCGCATCAGGTTTCCACACCCGCCCCCCCCCAGCTCAACGCCGGGGACCAAGTTGGCAACCACTCTCAAAGAAAAAGCTGTGGCCAACTGGCAAGTGGGCAAATTATGTACACAAGAACTGAGGTGACTACCTGCAGTACGGCTTCGCACTTCCACATATGTACAAGAGTGAAAGGGAAAATAGAGGTACTTCAGACCTACAGGTCCAGAGATAGCTCAGAGGGAGGAAAAGAGAGAGGGAAACTCACTCCCCACTGTAGGCCAGAGACTGGCTCAGCGGCTGCAGGGACATCCAGGGGGCTGTCAGGGGGTGGAGAATGTGCCTGATTCTCGCAACCCACAGCACAACACACCGAGCGAGCACACCGGTGAACAGGAGCCAAGGGGCCCAGGACACCGCACAGCACACCGGGCGAGGTAGGTATGTAGGTATCTTCGGGAGCTCGGGATGCTTCCTTTGACAATGCAGGAGGAAGGTCTTACCAAGGGGACCTCCTGTCCCTCTCAGTGCCCTGGTTGAGGTGCGTCTTAAGCCGCTCCCGCAGGTGCTTGGGAAGGCAGTGTTGTGGCCACCCGGTCCAGGTGTCCCGGGTGGGAAGGTGTCCCCGCATGTGTCCATGGGTAGGGCCACATGCCCCCTCCTTTGGGCGGCAGCTCTGGGGGCTGACCAGCCGTGTGGACTATCTCTCCCCACAAGGGGTATTGCTCCCGCTAGTCTACGGTACGACCGCCTCACTGTTGTGGCTTGAGTTGCGGGGCCTCTCTGCTTGGCAGGCGACCACCTCCTGGACTGTGTACCGGCTCACCTGTCAAGGGTTGCTTCCATGGCTCCGGGTGCGATTTGCCATGGTCCCCGATGGAGCGTGGCCGGGCTTGGACCAGCGGCCTTGGGGTACCGCTGGGTCGGCTGGGTCGCCCAAGTGCGCCCGACCGATGGGCTGCTGGTTCTTTCCTGTACCTCGGCCGCCCTAGTTGTGCACGTGTGTGCGGTGTCCTGGGCCACTTGGCTCCTGTTCACCGGTGTGCCCGCTTGGTGCGTTGCTTTGCTTGTGCGGTGTCCTGGGCCACTTGGCTCCTGTTCACCGGTGTGCCCGCTCGGTGCGTTGCTTTGCTTCTGCGGTGTCCTGGGCCACTTGGCTCCTGTTCACCGGTGCGCCCACTCGGTGTGTTGTTTTGCGTGTTGGGTGTCCTGGGCCACTTCGCTCCTGTTTACCAGTGTGCCCGCTCGTTGTGTTGTTTTGCTTGTGCGGTGTCCTGGGCAACTTGGCTTCTGTTCACGGGTGTGCCCGCTCGGTGCGTTGCCTGTGTGTGCGGTGTCCTGGCCACTTGGCTCCTGTTCTCCTGTGTGCCCGCTCGGCGTGTTGTGTTGCGTGTGCGGAGTCCTGGCCCACCTGGCTCCTGTTCGACGGTGTGCCCGCTTGGTGCGCTGTTTTGCTTGTGCGGTGTCCTTGGCCACTTGGCTCCCGTTCACCGGTGTGCCCTCTCGGCGTGCTGTGTTGCGTGTGCGGTGTCCTGGGCCACTTGGCTCCTGTTCACCGGTGTGCCCGCTTGGCGTGCTGTGTTGCGTGTGCCGTGTCCTGGGCCACTTGGCTCCTGTTCACCGGTTTGCCCTCTCGTTGCGTTGCTTTACGTGTGCAGTGTCTGGGGCCTGCATCTGTCTCCCCTTTATCAGCCTCCATGGCCACTTCACGGTTACTGCGCCAGGTAAGCTCAATCTGGATGAGCCGGTGCGCCCCCTGATGCGTGAGCTCCACCCCTTTGAGTTCTTCATGTGTATAGAGCTCGTCGCACTCATCTTGGTACCCCCCGTGACGCTGCAGTGCATCCGTAAAGGCTTCCTTTGCTCCTAGAGGGGTTACAGGGGCGGCTTGCTGTGCCAACAGGGTCCATTCCAGAACCCATAGTTCATACCCCTCCAGTGAGTTTTTCTGTGGCGGCTGTGACTTACGCCATTCTTTTCTGTACATTCTCCGTGAGACATGTTTCATGGGTTTCATGATGTCTTCCCAAATGTCCTTGTACGTCCAGTCCAAAAACAAATGAAGCTGTGTATAGAGGGCACATAAGGACTCGTGGAGGGCTGTCATGAAAATCCTGCCATGGCCTTTGAAAAATGGGACGACTGACCTGCTTGTAATCCCAGCTGGGACTCTTCAGGATTTTCATTACCTCTCGTTGTGTCTCATCATCCATTGCATCCACATCTGGCCCCCCTTCTCCAACTGTGCCCACCTGTGTGGCGTGCAGCGTATGTAGGCCTGAGTGCATAGCCGAGGTGAAAGGGTTGCCTTTCACCCAATTGAGCTCAGCGAAAGGATCCTCGCTGGACATTCCTTTGGTTACCCCATCCCAGCGCATTGTAGGGCGCCTCGCCTTGGCCGGCACTTCTTCCTCACATTGTGGCTCCCCCGTGTGGAAGCACACACCTTTGTGATTGTGGTTATCATCATCCGTCTCGTCCTCTTCCTCTTCCGCTCCCGCATCGCCGGCTGTCCATGTTTCGTAGACCTCTTCAAGAGCCGCCACCTTGGACTGTAAGGTTGGGAGGCTCTGAGAAGATAACGAAAAGTGTGTATCAAGTGGCGAGTGCATTGAGGCGAGGTCTGAAGTGAACGACAAACAATTTATTACTCGACCCTACACTATCGACCACGGAATCAAGACAACCCCGCAGCTCACCCAATGCCAACCCAATTCGTTGCAACTCCGCTTCGTGTCGGGCGACATCCACGCGGCACGAGCAATTTATGCTACAATCGGGTCCATGGGCCCTGTGGACACCCGCTTTTGTCCTCACTGAATCCAAATCTAACTCGACCTGCGTGATTTGCGATCGCAACTCATCTGAAGAAGAGGATAGACACGTACCCTCGCCCCTCACCTGCAACAAATCATGCTCCACCTCCAAAATGGCTACTCTACACGAGCATGTCTCGTCACAATCATGCGCACTATGCATTGTCTCCAAAGAAGCAAAAAGCCGTGTGATAGCAAGTTTTACCTCGGGAGAATCACGTCGCACCAAAGAAATGGACAGGCGACAAGAACAAGACAAATCACACCCCTGAGAATGGCGTGACACCTCAGAGAGACGCGTAACCTCTTGTTGGGGCGAGTGAATTTTTGCAATCAAGGGGAGGAGGGACGCAAGTGTTGTCTCGGCGCGGCGACCGGCGACTTCCAAAATCTCTAGCCTCTTCGCCGAATCACCAAAAGTGGAATCAACACACTCATGAAGCTCACACATTTGCGAAGAAAGAGATGCAACGGTTTTTTTTCTCTTCATCCTTACAGATCTCAACAATCGGAAGCCGATTGGACAAGTCATCAACCACATCGCATATTTCCCGCCTACAGACATGAAAAATTCAATCATGCTGCTTAGTTTGGCGATGAACACAGTACATGTGTGCTTGTAGTTGTGACTCAGATTTCGATTGACTCGTTCTTTTACTTTTGTCACCATGAGCGTCACATCATTCATTGTAAGACGGCACACTGGTGTCAACTCGTGTCGGGATGAACTGTTTTCGCGCTTCAAACATTCGACATCCTCGTCCAATAATTGAACTTCCGTAGTCCACGTCAACCAAACTCGAGACAACTGGCTCCAAAGGTGTCAAAACGTCCACATGGCAAGGCAAATCCATGACCTCACAATTCTGCCGCTCCTCCGGGGCGATGAGACCTTGCACTCGAAGTTCAAGTGGTCCAACACGCGCATGGAGTTGTTGAATAGAGCCATCTTGAGACTCCAATGAGACCACTCTCTTATCCATATCGTTTGTCTTGGCGCCAATCTCACTTGCCGTACTCAATTTTTGTTTGATGACATTGATGTCCTTTTCCATTCGTACCCTAGGTGGATCAAGGAGACTATGACTAGGACTTCCATGCAAAGATCTTTCAGTGAAAGATCTGAAATTGGTGTTTGGCATGCATGTCAATTCACTTCCGATGCGTAGTGAGGTCTTGAAATATTCTCGTCAATTCACGACCATGCGAAATTATTGTAGGTGCTACCACTTCGCGAAATCCACTCATGTGACAATTCCATGATTTTCCAAGCGCTTGGTAGGCTTCATAAAACGAATGATCACGAAGGTTGCACTCATGTAGTCAACGTGTAATACACACCATTTGATCAAAAGTCGCATCAATGGTCGAACGAAGAATTTGGTGCATTTGCTCATGACGACCAACACCACAATTGATTTCTTTTGCAAGTACCAATAGTTCTCCATGACATTGTTCCACTATTTGAACAAGTTTGTGTGATCGATCCGGAACACTTGACAAGCGAAACAATTCGTGTGGATTAACATTGTTATCTAACCACCTCTCTTGCTCAATCACTATCCTTGAATGTTGTGCCATAGTGGAGAGTTGTTGACGAAATTGGGACCATACTCCACCATCATAGTCATCACGAATCGTCAACTCTCCTTGCAACACCAAATGAACAGGGGATGCCAACGCCTTTAGCTCCTCCATGGCGTTACCTCTCGCTACCATGTCTATCCCATCGTTGGTGATCATCTTTCTCTGAAATTCTTATTATGAAAACTCCAATGTTTTGACCGATGTTTTGAAATTCCACAGAATCTTTTGCCACGAGAGGAACAGAGCACTTGGCACAACTCCAAATCAAAGCATACCCTGAGTTGTCCCGATGTCCATCATTCAATACATAATGCAAGAACCCTGAGATCAAGACAGTGTTCAATGATTCCCAAAAGGAATAGAATCATAGCTTGTAATCACTGCAACACATGTTTCTGCGTGCTTCAATTAAATGGACTCAGAAATCTACGTCTATCAACTGCACTGGCGACTCTCCGATATCGCTGCCTGCAGACCTCTGCCCTGCGAAGGGAGTCCTGTTGCCGTCCCTTCACACGCCTGAGCCCTGAGCCACTTACACTGGCGCTGCCTGCTCCTTTGCGCGACGGATGTTGGATAGCTCCTGGCACCAGCAACACACCACTGTAAAATTGTCCTAAACGGCCAAATGTACCTCCAGTGCTGTTTTACCCACTTGTGTGTAAGCGAGGCCGATACAGGCGCGTTTCCCTCAGTCGAGCGAGTCACAGGCAAAGGCACAGCACTGGACAGGAGGTCTGAACCTTGCTGAAACTCAGAGTGAGCGCAGCGATCACAAAAGTAGCCCTGTCGTACCTAAAAGGATGAAAAGAGATACATCATGGAACCACAAAAACAGTATGTAAACAAGACAGATTGGCACAAAGGGAGTCAGAGCGATTAGACAGGGTCCCATGCAGAAAGAAGGATAGTTATGGGAACCCAGGACCTTAGTCCTGACACCTCATCGTGGGCCCTGAGAAATACTGCAGGCATCAGGGCACACAAGCAGGAAAGACCAGAAATCAGAGGTCACTGAAATCCAAGTGCTTCCTAGCCACGGTAGGGGCATTTCAAGGAAATCCTTGTTGGAGCGTCCAAAGGGCAACAGTACATCAACATGATCCGAGAAAACCTGGCCTAGGACAATGTATCTAGTCTGATCGGCTGTGCACTTCGGTGAAATTCCCCAACAGTGAAAAACAAGGGAGAAAAGAATGCGAATGAATCAAACATCTTGATAGCCTAAGGTGTGGTAAAGTGCAAGCACACAGGATCCGGGGAGGAGTTGATTGTTCCAGAAAGGCTGACCCTACCTCTCTCTTGCTTCGGAGCAGAGTAGCAATCTTGTGGCTTTCCTATGCATCTTAATTTAAAGGTTACGAAAGCAGTGGCTTAAAGATATTCCCTGCTGAAGTGACCCTACGAAATGCAAAAAATTGGCATGCCATGAGTAGTTAAATGACAGGCAAGGGGAAAGAGTGGCACCGTAACATGCTGGTGAGGCTCCTTGACCCAATGATCAACTTATTTTTCCTGTGCATCGTGTAGATGCCCGGTTTTCAATTTCTACCTCACCGCTTTGCAATTCTTTGATTCCACGGTAGAATTATGATATTGAATGAAGCAACAGCGAAGTCAAATCATCGTCGCTGGCCTTTGTTCAATTTCCGCAAAGGCCAGTTCATGCTTCCGCGATTTTTATCGCACGGGCGCCAACTGGCGGTAGATACGCAAACTGGCGCAACGCCGGTTCAGGGGGCCGCTGAAACGGACACCGAGGCCCTGTACTTTTGCAAATTTCACGGAAACTCGCCAACAAATATGAGGGGATTTTAATTCCCCATCGATCGACACAAAAAACAAATAAAACACGCCTAGTCCCCTGAAGTCTCCCAAAGATTTTAAGTTTGGGGGAACTTCGGATGAGGAGTTGTTGTGGGAAACAAAGTACAGTTTTCGACCTGAAGAGGGGGGAGTGAAGGATGAGTAGTGGAGGACATACACAGGGGTTCTATGGGGTTTTGTCTGACATTCTTAGCTCAGTGTACCCACTGAGGCAGAAGAACCCACCAGGTGGTGGCAGACACAAAACATGCAAAGGGATGGGACAGGTGGGCGTAAAATTGTCCTAAACGGCGAAATATTTTTTACACTCCCCTCCCCAGACCAACACAGGATCTGAGTTGGCGGCCGCTGTCAATGAAAAACAGGTCGCCGCATCAGGTTTCCACACCCCCCCCCCCAGATCAACGCCGGGGACCAAGTTGGCGACCACTCTCAAAGAAAAAGCTGTGGCCAACTGGCAAGTGGGCAAATTATGTACACAAGAACTGAGGTGACTACCTGCAGTACGGCTTCGCACTTCCACATATGTACAACAGTGAAAGGGGAAATAGAGGTACTTCAGACCTACAGGTCCAGAGATAGCTCAGAGGGAGGAAAGAGAGAGGGAAACTCACTCCCCACTGTAGGCCAGAGACTGGCTCAGCGGCTGCAGGAACATCCAGGGGGCTGTCAGGGGGTGGAGAATCTGCCTGATTCTCGCAACCCACAGCACAACACACCGAGCGAGCACACCGGTGAACAGGAGCCAAGGGGCCATGGACACCGCACAGCACACCGGGCGAGGTAGGTAGGTAGGTATCTTTGGGAGCTCGGGATGCTTCATTTGACAATGCAGGAAGAAGGTCTTACCAAGGGGACCTCCTGTCCCTCCCAGTGCCCTGGTTGAGGTGCGTCTTAAGCCGCTCCCGCAGGTGCTTGGGAAGGCAGTGTTGTGGCCACCCGGTCCAGGTGTCCCGGGTGGGAAGGTGTCCCCGCATGTGTCCATGGGTAGGGCCACATGCCCCCTCCTTTGGGCGGCAGCTCTGGGGGCTGACCAGCCGTGTGGACTATCTCTCACACAAGGGGTATTGCTCCCGCTAGTCTACGGTACGGACCGCCTCATTCTTGTGGCTTGAGTTGCGGGGCCTCTCTGCTTGGCAGGCGACCCCTCCTGGACTGTGTACCGGCTCACCTGTCAAAAGGATGCTTCCATGGCTCCGGGTGCCGTTTGCCATGGTCCCCGATGGAGCCTGGCCGTGCTCGGACCAGCGGCCTTGGGGTACCGCCCCTGCTGCTGGCCCAGTGGGTCGGCTGGGTTGCCCCAGTGCGCCCGACCCATGGGCTGCTGGTTCTTTCCTGTACCTCGGCCGCCCTAGTGTGCACGGTGTGTGCGGTGTCCTGGGCACTTGGCTCCTGTTCATAGGTGTGCCTGCTTGGTGCGTTGCTTTGCTTGTGCGGTGTCCTGGGCCCACTTGGCTCCTGTTCACCAGTGTGCCCGCTCGGTGCGTTGCTTTGCTTCTGCGGTGTCCTGGGCCACTTGGCTCTTGTTCACCGGTGCGCCCGCTCAGTGTGTTGTTTTGCGTGTGCGGTGTCCTGGGCCACTTCGCTCCTGTTTACCAGTGTGCCCGCTCGTTGTGTTGTTTTGCTTGTGCGGTGTTCTGGGCAACTTGGCTCCTGTTCACGGGTGTGCCCGCTCGGTGCGTTGCCTGTGTGTGCGGTGTCCTGGGCCACTTGGCTCCTGTTCTCCGGTGTGCCCGCTCGGCGTGTTGTGTTGCGTGTGCGGAGTCCTGGGCCACCTGGCTCCTGTTCAACGGTGTGCCCGCTTGGTGCGTTGTTTTGCTTGTGCGGTGTCCTTGGCCACTTGGCTCCCGTTCACCGGTGTGCCCGCTCGGCGTGCTGTGTTGCGTGTGCGGTGTCCTGGGCCACTTGGCTCCTGTTCACCGGTGTGCCCGCTTTACGTGCTGTTTTGCGTGTGCCGTGTCCTGGGCCACTTGGCTCCTGTTCACCGGTTTGCCCTCTCGTTGCGTTGCTTTACGTGTGCAGTGTCCGGGGCCACTTGGCTCCTGTTCACCGATGTGCCTGCTCGGCGCGTTGCTTTGCGTGTGTGCTGTCCTGGGCCACTTGGCTCCTGTTCACCGGTGTGCCCGCTTCGTGCGTTGCTTCCCGTGTGCGGTGTCCTGGGCCACTTGGCTCCTGGTCACCGATGTGCCCGCTCAGTGTGTTGTTTTGCTTCTGCGGTGTCCTGGGCCACTTGGCTCCTGTTCACCAGTGTGCCCGCGCAGTCCGTTGCTATGCGTGTGCGGTGTCCTTGGCCACTTGGCTCCTGTTCACCGGTGTGCCCGCTCGGTTTGTTGTGTTGCTTGCGCGGTGTCCTGGGCGACGTGGCTCCTGTTCACCGGTGTGCGCGCTCGGTGCGTTGCCTATGTGTGCGGTGTCCTGGGCCATTTGGCTCTTGTTCACCAGTGTGCCCGCTTGGTGAGTTGTTTCGCGTGTGCATTGTCCTGGGCCACTTGGTCCCTGTTCACCTGTGTGCCCGCACCGTGTGTTGTGTTGCGTGTGCGGTGTCCTGGGCCACTTGGCTCCTGTTCACGGGTGTGCCCGCTCGGTGTGTTGTGTTGCGTGTGCGGTGTCCTGGGCCTGTTGGCTCTTGTTCACCCGTGCGCTGGCCCGGTGTGCTGTGCGGTGTCCTGAACCCCTTTGCTCCTGTTCACCGGTGTGCTCGCTTGGTGTGTTGTGCTGTTGGTTACCTGTGCGGGACGTCGCTGCGGCACGCTCACTGGTCCATCCGGAAGGTGGCCATTCGTATCCCGCAGGGGCTGGGTACCCTTCTGGCGCGCACTCATCCGTCCGCACGGCGGCTGTTCGTAGCCGGCAGGGGCCGGGTACCCTCCAGGCGCACACGCGTCCATCCGGACGGCGGCTGTTGCGTAGCCGGCAGGGGCCGGGTTCGCTGCGGGGGGCGCACACGTTCGTCCAGACGGCGGCTGGTGCTGCTACGCACCTGTCCTCGTGCTGTGGTTCGTTGCCTGTTGTGCGCGCTCTCCGGGCTTGCGGCACCCGGCGGCCGTCGCTGCTTGGCACCCGTCCGTGTGCCTCTCTGGCGTGCCTCGTGGCCCCGCGTGGTGCGCCGCGCCTCGTCCAGTCTGGTTGCTCTCGGTGCTCCGGTCGGCTTTCCTGACGCTGTGGTGCCTTCCCTCAACCCGGGGGCTGGCGCCCCCGGCTTTACTGGGTGGCTGCGCGGGGCACGCGGAGGCCGGCTGAGAACCGGGCGAATTGTGCCTGCCGCTGGCCCCCGCCGAGGCAGGGGCGCTGGGCTCACTCTGCGTTGTACCTGTTCGGTGCCCTGCGATGGGGTTGTCCCTGGCGGGTCCCTCCGGCGTCGGTCTTGGGTTGCGTGCGCTGCGGTGGTTGGCGTGTGTGGACCCGGTCACTGAGGCGTCCGTTTTGCCGTACTGTCTGTCGTTGGACGGCGGACCCAGCCGATGCACCGGGGCCGTTTTAGTGTGGACGCCGACATCTCCCCTTGCGGGTCGGAGGAAGCCACGCCCGGGTCCCGTGCATGTGTGCGTGTGCTTGCTCTTTTTGACCAGGTCAGGCGGGCCGGCCTCCCGGGCGCGTTCTGGTGCGCCTCACCTTTTTTTTTTGGCCGCTTTGTCTTTCTGCTTGGCTTGGCTTCCTCCAAGCTGGGGTCGTTCCTGTCCTGGTCCTTTGTTAGCCCCTCCCTCCTCTCTTTTGCTTTGTTTCTGCACCGGTAAACAAGAGCCAAGGGGCCCAGGACACCGCACACGCAACACAAGACACCGGGCGGGCACACCGGTGAACAGGAGCCAAGTGGCCCTGGACACCGCACACGCAACACAACACACGGAGCGGGCACAACGGTGAACAGGAGCCAAGTGGCCCAGGACAACGCACACGCTAAACAACGCACAAAGCGGGCACACCGGTGAACAAGAGCCAAATGGCCAAGGACACCGCACACACAGGCAACACACCAAGCGGGCACACCGGTGAACAGGAGCCAAGTGGCCCAGGACACCGCACACGCAAAGCAACGCGCCGAGCGGGCACACCGCTGAACAGGATGCAAGTGGCCCAGGACACTGCACACGTAAAGCAACGCAACGAGAGGGCACAGCGGTGAACAGGAGCCAGGTGGCTCAGGACACCGCACATGCCACACAGCACACAGAACGGGCACACCGGTGAACAGGAGCCAAGTGGCCCAGGACACCGCACACGCAACACAGCACGCCAAGCGGGCACACCGGTGAACGAGAGCCAAGTGGCCCAGGACACCGCACACGCAACACAGCACGCCGAGCGGGAACACCGGTGAACAGGAGCCAAGTGGCCCAGGACACCGCACAAGCTAAACAACGCACCCAGCGGGCACACCGGTGAACAGGAGCCAGGTGGCCCAGGACAAAGCACACGCAACACAACACGCCGAGCGGGCACACCGGTGAAGAGGAGCCAAGTGGCCCAGGACACCGCACAAGCTAAACAACGCACCCAGCGGGCACACCGGTGAACAGGAGCCAGGTGGCCCAGGACAAAGCACACGCAACACAACACGCCGAGCGGGCACACCGGTGAAGAGGAGCCAAGTGGCCCAGGACAGCGCACACACAGGCAACGCACCGAGCTGGCACACCAGTGAACAGGAACCAAGTGGCCCGGGACACCGCACAAGCAAAACAACACAACGAGCGGGCACTCCGGTGAACAGGAGCCAAGTGGGCCAGGACACCGCACACGCAAAACAACACATCAAGCAGGCGCACGGTGAAGAGGAGCCAAGTGGCCCAGGACACCGCACAAGCAAAGCAACGCACCGAGCGGGCACACCGGTGAACAGGAGCCAAGTGGCCCAGGACACCGTACACAGGTGCACACGTAGGGCGGCTGAGGGAGTGGAAAGAACCAGCACCCCATGGGTCGGGTGCACTGGGGCGACCCAGCCGACCCACGGGGCCAGCAGCAGAGGCGGTACCCCAAGGCCGCTCGTCGGAGCCCGGCCAGGCTGCATCGGGGACCATGGCAAACGGCACCCGGAGCCATGGAAGCAACCCTTGACACGTGAGCCGGTACACAGTCCAGGAGGGGGTCGCCTGCCAAGCAGGGAGGCCCCGCAACTCAAGCCACAAGGGTGAGGCGGTCGTACCGTAGACTAGCGGAAGCAATACCCCTTGTGGTGAGAGATACTCCACACGACTGGGCAGCCCCCAGAATTGCCGCCCAAAGGAGGGGGTATGTGGCCCTACCCATGGACACATGTGGGGACACCTTCCCACCCGGGACACCTGGACCGGTTGGCCGCGACACTGCCTTCCCAAGCACCTGCGGGAGCGGCTTAAGAGACACCTCAACCAGGGCACTGGGAGGGACAGGAGGTCCCCTTGGTAAGACCTCCTTCCTGCATTGTCGAGGGAGGCATCCCGAGCTCCCGAAGATACCTACCTACCTGCCTGATTCAGCCCTAGACTAGACCTCAGGCAGGACAGTTGATAGACACCCTCAGGCTGGGCTTCAGGACAGCAGATCAGGCGATCCAGCCACAGCTCGTTCTCTCTGAGGGAATCAGTGGACTTCTTCGCTTTCCCTCGAACCTTACCCTTATACTCATGGTTCAGGACATCCTCGACAACATAGGAGTCGTTGTGGAGGTCCTGACGCTTAGAGTAATGATGGGGGGGGGCTTCACACCATCCTGTCGCCCCATATAGGGCTTTAGCCTTCCCACCGACAGAGCAACCTCCTTACCGTTCAGGTTTACTAAGTATGCATTAGTGGAAACCTTACAGAGAATCTCTGCAGGGCCCTGCCATATCCTGTCCAGCTTGGGATGTAGGCCAGGGTGGTTGGTCCTGCTTTGCACCCATACGCGGTCTCCCTCCTTAAACTGCAGAGATAGGTGTTTTTTGAGGAAATACTGGTACTCCCGGTCATGGAGGTCAACCAATTTTGATTGGATGAGCTGGCGTTTGTCCTGAGCCCTGCGGAAGTACTCGGTCACATCCTCCACCCCGGTATCCACGGTCAGGGGGGGTACCTCGCGAATCCCGATAGTGTTCAGGCCGAAAACGAGCCGTTGCAGTGAATAGGGTGCGATGGGGCGTGGTAGGTCATTAAGATCCGACAGGGCAAATGGCAGTGCATATACCCAGCCCAGCTTGCCGAACACTAAGTAGAGCCGCAAGGCATTGAAAAAAGACTGGACTGCCTGCTCCACACGCCCATTACCTTGTGGTCTATACACTAAAGACTGGCCTGAGTAATGCCAGTAAGACCACACAGGGCGTCAAAGAACTCTGAGGAGATGATGGACTGATTATCAGAATGTATCTCCCTGGGCATCCCCGTAAAAAAGGCACAATGGTGCAGAAATAGGGCGGCGGCTTTATGGCTTGTCAGTCCCTCTTGTCTGCATGGGATGGCCAGGATATAACCTGTCAAATGACAGACGATAACGATCGCATTGTCCACCTTCACCCCTGTTCCAGGATGTTTAACATCGGGCAGACATACAATTTCCATTGCCCCTGATGCAAAGGGATTGGAGGGCACAGGGAAAGGCTCACATGAGGCAGAGTTGGGGCCCCTTCGTGCTTTGGACTGTGCACATAGCACACAGGCATCCACAACCTCCTTCACTCTGTCCCTAAGGTCATCGTTGGGCAGATTATGGACATGGAACTGTCGCTTGAAAGGTTCGCGCGTTTTGGAGGTACCTGGATGTGCAGCGTAGTGCACTGCTTCTATTACCTTCCTCAGGATGGCCACAGGAACCACTGCCCTACCATCCACCCTCATATGGGAATGTCCCCATTGTGGTTCATGCCACGGGTAGATTCCATAGTCAATGTGTTTCCTGATACCGAGGTCCACCAAGACTTTCAGGTCGGAATTCTCAGCGTAGTATGGTTCCCAATCCTCATACAGGATACCACACGGTGGGGGCACCTTGACCAATGTGACAGAAGCAATCAGGGCGGGGGGAGCATGAGGAGACTCCCTCATCACATGAGCCATACCGTGGAGGTCTGGATCATCAAACAACTCAGCACCCATTGACTCTTTGGCCTCAGAACCACAGTCAGGGTCTTCATGATCACTCTGCAGGAGGTTCAGGACACCACTGGTGTTATTTTCTTGGTACTCCAGGCAATCAGGACACCGAGGGGGCTCCGCATTGAGTGGCAGATAAGCAGGAGGGGGGTCCGGAGTCACCTGGGCCCTGTATTTCGGATGGAGAAGAGTATCAGCTCTCCTCCGGGCATCAATCTCGTCCGGAGTGGCCGTTCCTAGGCTGACACACTCATAAAGAAAGCAGAGGTAGTAGATGGCCGCGCGCAGATCGCTGTACCCGCCGCGATGACCATGGCACTTGGCTGTATGGCTGCACCGGGGTCCAGACTCAACCCCTTCGCGAGATATGGACGGCCGATGGATGAGGGCATCATTTCAGGCCTTTTCCTGGGCTTTGCAGTCCTCATACCCCTTGAGGTCTGCGTCCGAACCATGGAAATTTGTATCATCCCCCAGCCCCGCAGGTTAGGCCCACTGGCTCATCGCCTCCGCGACATCATTGTCCTTACCTGGCTGGTACAGAACAACAATGTTGTACCGGGAAGGGACTCATATCAACGGCCGCGACAACCAAGGGGCCCAGCCATAGTACAGAGATCCTCCTTGTACCATGACTCGAGAGATTTGTCGTCCGTGAAAACAGTGACCTTACGCCTGATATCCAGCTCTTGAATTTCAGGAGGCAGGACACCAGTGCGTAGGTCTCTTTCTCTCGCACAGAGCACACCTCTATGGTCCAGTAAAGCCCAAGGCGTCAACCTCAGGCCCATACCGGATCTGCCCTTCGA
This sequence comes from Eutreptiella sp. 'Long Island Sound 2002', assembly GCA_964036045.1. Taxonomy (NCBI): domain Eukaryota; phylum Euglenozoa; class Euglenophyceae; order Eutreptiales; family Eutreptiaceae; genus Eutreptiella; species Eutreptiella sp. 'Long Island Sound 2002'. The sequence goes on from OZ038382.1 coordinate 110,291,862, forward strand.
GTTTTGTTAAGTAGAAGGCGCAAGGAGCCCAGCTACCATCAGGCAATTGCTGCTCTAACACACCGCCTAGGCCAAAATCCGAGGCATCATGAATCGCATATTCACGCGTGTCATTGGGGATATACAATGCACACTTCTCGCACAGTGTCTCCCTGACTTTGGCGAAACTCTGCCTCATGATCTCAGTCCATTGAAAGAAGTTGCTGTCTTTGGGGATCTTGCATTTGCCTCCCTCAGGCGCTCTCTGATACTTCCCTTTCAGACTGTCCATCAGGGGCGCAGCCAGGGAAGCATATTGGGGTATGTAAATGGAATACCAATTACATACTCCGGGAAATCCTTTCATCTGCTTGGGGTTCCAAATCATGGCCTCAGTCCAGTCATGAACTGCAGCCGCTTTCTCGGGTGCGGGGGATCTCGGTCCCTGGTGAAGGATGTGACCACAATATTTAACCCTTTGACAAGAAAGGTGGCACTTTTCCTCCTTCACTTGGGGATGGTGGTCAGCTAGGCATCGAAGCAGTTTCCTGACCACCTCATAATGCTCAGTTATGGCCAAAGGCTTACGAATACCCCCCGAAGACTTGGAGGGGTGCGTACCCACAAGCAGATCATCAATATAGTCCCTTACTGAGGGGGGCAGGTGCCTGATGCAGTAGGTGACCCTTCTCTGGTAGACCGGTGGTCCCACTTTCACGCCCATGGGCAGGACGTTCCACTGATACACTCCCCACGGGGTACAGAAAGCCGTCAGCGACAACTTTCCACTGTGAGGGGCATCTGGTAGAACCCATCCTCAAGGTTGGGGACCGTCCAGAGATGATTCCCATGCTGTAGTTGAAGGAGGTCCTCAATGACCGGTAGGGGGAATTCATGTCCCTTGAGACATGACTTCAAGCACTGATAATCAATGACCAACCCCCACTTGTTGACCCCAGGTTTCGGCACTAAAAACCCACGTGCCACCAGAGGGCTTTTGGATCCCTTAATCCAGCCTCCTGTGTCAAATTCTTGGACCTTTTAATTCAGCGCCTCTCCCCGCAGGGCTACTGCTCAGATGGCGCTGAAGGCTGCGGGTTTTGAGCCCTCTTTCAGCTCCAGAATTACCCACCCATCAGGTCCCCTCTTGTCGGCATTGGCCTTGATCTCACCGGAATTCTTCTGCTCTTAATTGAAAACTGTGTCATTTAATTCATCAAGGAACGTTCTGCGGTAAGACTCCTCCGACTTCTGAATTGGGGGTCTGAGAGGTCCTTGGCATCCGCCTCTAGGACCGAACGCACTGACCGAGTTCTTGAGTGGAAGTGTGGCTTTGGGAAGGGGGGCTGTAGTCGACCCAATTGGCAGTATCAGTGCCAACGGGGTCAATCATCGAATCTACCACTTTCTGGCTGGAGATGGAGGTCTCTACCTTCTCGAGGTGATCCAGAATTTTTCGGGGGGCAGCAGGGCTGTCCCGGGACGATGACTCCACTTTGGGTCGCCCATTGGGGTCATTTTGGTCGTCCTGTGAGCTGGGATTGTGGAATGCAGGATAAATCAAATCAATGTTGGGCGAGTCAGGGGGGTCATACCCTTCCTTGGCCGTCTTCAGTGCCTGGACATTCCAGTTCCGGCGCTTCATGCCCAGGGGTCTCTTGCCAAGGACCGGGCCTGCAGTGGTACCCTGAGGACGCACGGCTCCCTAATGGAGGACTTCTTTGAGGTCAGGATCACCCAAGGGCTGTCTCCACCTGGTCTGGTTCAGTTCTTCTTGCTGAATACCCAGGGCATCAAAAATTGCAGGTAGGTAGATAGGTAGGTCATGTCGGGACTGGGGTTGCCCCGCATGGGGGTCTTACCTCGGAACTTTGGCTCACCCACCCACGGCCCTAGTTCACATGCCCCGATAAAGCGGCTCCGCCATGTTGGACAAGGGCTCAGTCGCCGCAAGCAGTACCTCCATCGGGCTCTGCCCAGAGAGGTAACCCATTTTCGACCGGGGTCTCACATAACACTACTGTAAAATTGTCTCAAACGGCCAAATGTACTCCCAGTGCTGTTTTACCCACTTGTGTGTAGGCGAGGCCGGTACGAGCGCGTTTCCCCCTGCCGAGCGAGTCACAAGCAAGGGCACAGCACAGGACAAGAAGTCTGAACCTTGCTGAAACTCGGAGTAAGCGCAGCGATCACAAAAGTAGCCCTGTCGTACCTAAAAGGACGAAAAAAGATACAGCATGCAACCACAAAAACAGTATGTAAACAACACAAAATTGCACAAAGGCAGTCAGAGCGATTGAACAGGGTCCCATACTGAAGCAAGGGGAGTTATGGGAACCCAGGACCTTCACCCTGACACACTTAGGGGGGCAGGATACAACTCATCGTGGGCCCCCAGATTTACTGCAGGTATCAGGGCACACAAGAAGGAAAGACCAGGAATCAGAGGTCACTGAAATCCAAGTGCTCCCTAGCCACGGTAGGGGCATTTCAAGGAAATCCTTGTTGGAGCGTGCAGAGGGCAACAGTGCATCAACATGATCCCAAAACACCTGTCCTATCTCAGAGATACTAGGACACTGTATCTAGTCTGATGGGCTGTGACATTCCCCGACAGTGAAAAACAAGGGAGAAAAGAATGCGAATGAATCAAACATCTTGATACCCTAAGATGTGGTAAAGTGGATGCACAAAGGATCTGGGGAGGAGTTGACTGTTCCGGAACTGGTTTTGGAGCGGAGTAGCAATCTTGTGGCTCTCCTATGCATTTTACCTTAAAGGATATGGAAGCAGTGGCTTAAAGATATACCCTGCTGAGGTGACCCTACGAAATGCATACAAATAGGATGCCATGACTAGTCAAATGACAGGCAAGGGGAAAGACTGGCACCGTAACGTGCCAGTGGAGGCAGGACACCAGTGCGTAGGTCTCTTTTTCTCGCACAGAGCACACCCTTATTGTCCGGTAAAGCCCAAGGCTTCACCCTCAGGCCCATACCGGATCTGCCCTTTGGATGTTTTTTAGTAGAAGGCGCAAGGGGCCCAGCTACCATCAGGCAATTGCTGCTCGAGGACACCCCGCCTAGGCCTAAATCCGAGGCATCATGAATCGCATATTCACCCGTGTCATTGGGGATATACAATGCACACGTCTCGCACAGTGCCTCCTTGATTTTGGCGAAACTCTGCCTCATGATCTCAGTGAATTGAAAGAAGTTGCTGTCTTTGGGGACCTTGCATTTGCCTCCCTCAGGCGCTCTCTCATACTTCCCTTTCAGACTGTCCATCAGGGGCGCAGCCAGGGAAGCATATTGGGGTATGTAAATGGAATACCAATTACATACTCCGGGAAATCCTTTCATCTGCTTGGGGGTCCAAATCATGGCCTCTGTCCAGTCACGAACTGCAGCCACTTTCTCAGGTGCGGAGGATCTCTGTCCCTGGTGAAGGATGTGACCACAATATTTAACCCTTTGACAGAAAAGGTGGCACTTTTCCTCCTTCACTTGGAGATGGTGGTCAGCTAGGCATCAGAGCAGTTTCCTGACCAACTCATAATGCTCAGTTATGGCTTCGTCATCCAGGGCACAACTGTCCAAGCGCTTACCGTTACCCCTGGAGCAGATCATCAATATAGTCCCTTACCGAGGGGGGCAGGTGCCTGATGCAGTAGGTGACCCTTCTCTGGTAGACCTGTGGTCCCACTTTCTTCCCCATAGGCAGGACGTTCCACTGATACACTCCCCACGGGGTACAGAAAGCCGTCAGCCACGACTTTCCTCTGTGAGGGGCATCTGGTAGAACCCATCCTCAAGGTTGAGGACCGCCCAGAAATGGTTCCCATGCTGTAGTTGAAGGAGGTCCTCAATCACCGGTAGGGGGAATGCATGTCCCTTGAGACATGACTTCAAGTACCGATAATCAATGACCAACCTCCACTTGTTGACCCCAGGTTTCGGCACTAAAAACCCACGTGCCACCAGAGGGCTTTTGGATCCCTTAATCCGGCCCTTGTGTCAAATTCTTGGACCTCTTCCTCCAGCGCCTCCTCCCGCAGACCTACTGTACGGATAGCGCTGAAGGCTGCGGGCTTTGAGCCCTCTTTCAGCTCCAAAATTACCTGGCCATCAGGTCCCCGCTTGTCGGCATTGGCCTTGATCTCCTCCGAATTATTCCGCTCTGAATTGAAAACTGTGTCAGTGAATTCATCAAGGAACGTTCTGCTGTAAGACTCGTCGGACTTCCGAAATGGGTGTCTGAGAAGTCCTTGGCATCAGCCTTCAGGACCGAACGCACTGACCGAGTTCTTGAGTGGAAGAGTGGCTTGGGGGGGGGGGGGGCTGTGGTCGACCCAATTGGCAGTATCAGGGCTAACGGGGTCAATCATCGAATCTACCACTTTCTGGCTGGAGATGGAGGTCTCTTCCTTCTCAAGGGGATTCAGGGTGAATTTGGGGGCAGCAGGGCTATCCAGGGACGATGACTCGACTTTGGATCGCCCATTGGGGTCATTTTGGTCGTCCTGTGAGCTGGGCTTGTGGAATGCAGGATAAATCAAATCAATGTCGGGCGAGCCAGGGGGGCCATACCCTTCCTTGGCCGTCTTCAGTGCCTGGACATTGCAGTTCCGGCGCTTCATGCCAACGGGTCTCTTGCCGAGGACCAGGGCTGCAGTTGTACCCTGAGGACGCACGGCTCCCTGATGGAGGACCTCTTTGAGGTCAGGATCACCCAAGGGCTGTTTCCACGTGATCTGGTTCAGTTCTTCTTGCTCAATACCAAGGGCATCAAATAATGCGAGAAGGTAGATACGTAGGTCATGTCGGGACTGGGGCTGCCCCGCATGGGGGTCTTACCTCGGGACTTTGGCTCACCCACCCACCGCCCTAGTTCACGTGCCCCGACAAAGCGGCTCCCCCATGTGGGAGAAGGGCTCGGTCGCCGCGAGCAGTACCCTCCATCGGGCTCTGCCCAGAGAGGTAACCCATGTTCGACTGAGGTCTCACACCACACCACTGTAAAATTGTCCTAAACGGCCAAATGTACTCCCAGTGCTGTTTTACCAACTTGTGTGTAGGCGAGGCCGATACGGGCGCGTTTCCCTCAGCCGAGCGAGTCACAAGCAAGGGCACAGCACCGGACGAGAAGTCTGAACCTTGCTGAAACTCAGAGTGAGCGCAGCAATCACAAAAGTAGCCCTGTCGTACCTAAAAGGATGAAAGAGGATACCTCATGCAACCACAAAAACAGTATGTAAACAAGACAAAATTGCACAAAAGGAGTCAGAGCGATTGGACAGGGTCCCATACAGAAGCAAGGGTAGTTATTGGAACCCAGGACCTTCACTCTGACACACTTAGAGGGGCAGAATACAACTCATTCCGGGCCCTGAGATTTACTGCAGGCATCAGGGCACACAAGAAGGAAAGACCAGAAATCAGAGGTCACTGAAATCCAAGTGCTCCCTAGCCACGGTAGGAGAATTTCAAGGAAATCCTTGTTGGAGCGTCCAAAGAGCCACAGGCCATCAACATGATCCCAAAACACCTGGCCTATCTTAGCGATACTAGGACACTGTATCTAGCCTGATGGGCTGTGACATTCCCCGACAGTGAAAAACAAGGGAGAAAAGAATGCGAATGAATCAAACATCTTGATAGCCTAAGATGTGGTAAAGTGGATGCACAAAGGATCTGGGGAGGGGTTGATTTCTCCAGGACTGGTTTTGGACCAGAGTGGCAATACTGTGGCTTCCCTATTCATTTTACTTTACAGGTTACGGAAGCAGTGGATTAAAGATATACCCTGCTGAAGTGACCCTATGAATTGCATGAAAATGGCATGCCATGACTAGTCAAATGACAGGCAAGGCGAAAGAGTGGCACAGTAACGTGCCGGTGAGGCTCCTTGGCCTAATCAGCATCTTATTATTCCTGTGCATCATGTAGATGCCCGGCTTGCGATTTCTACCGCACCGCTTCGCGATTTTTTGATTCCACTGTAGAATCATGATATTGAATGAAGCAACAGTGAAGTCAAATCATCGTCGCTGGCCTTTGTTCAATTTCTGTAAAGGCCAGTTCATGCTTCCGCGACTTTGATCGCACGGGCGCCAACTGGCGGTAGATACGCAAACTGGCGCAACGCCGGTTCACGGAGCCGCCAAAGCCGACACCGAGTCCCTGTACCTTTGCAAATTTCACGGAAGATCGCCAACAAATATGAAGGGATTTTAATTCCCCATCGATCGACACAAAGAACAAATAAAATATGCCTAGTCCCCTGAAGTCTCCGAGAGATTTTAAATTTCGGGGAACTTGGGATGAGGACTTGTTGTGGAAGACAAAGTACAGTTTTTGACCTGAAGAGGGGGGGGTGAAGGATGAGTAGTGGAGGACATAGGCAGGGGTTCTATGGATTTGTCTGACAACAAGGATTCGCCTCCCTAGCTCAGTGTACCCACTGACGGGGAAGAACCCACCGGGTGGTGGCAGACACAAAACATGCAGAGGGATGGAACAGGTTGGTGTAAAACTGTCCTACACGGTAAAATATGTTTTACAATATCCTCCCCAGACCAAAACAGGATCTGAGTTGGCGCCTGCTCTCAATGAAAACCAGGTGGCCGCATCAGCTTTCCACTCCCCTCCCCAGCTCAACGCTGGGGACCAAGTTGGCGACCACTCTCAAAAAAAAAGCTGTGGCCAACTGGCGAGTGGGCAAACTATGTACACAAGAACTGAGGTGACTACCGGCAGTACGGCTTCCCATCTCCACATATGTACAAGAGTGAGAGGGCCCGCTTGCTAACAGTGGGTGAAAAAATGGAAAAAGATGGCCATTCTCAGCAATGGCGGGCAGGACAAGAGAGAAATGGGATAGTACACAATAAAATACTATAAACTGCCTGAACTTCAGCACCACACACAGAAACAGATCGGGGCCTCGTCCTGTCATGGTCCTGAGATGTTTGACGTAACTCAGTGCGGACGTATGTGCGCTGGAGGTCGAAGGAGTACCAGCAGGAAGGTGGTATTCTCATACCCCAGGTACCTTGGCGCGGAAGCACTGCAACGTACCCTGCTGGCGTTTGCGGTTCCCCATAGGTCAGTCCCCTTTGACAGTGCTTGCGTGCAAGTCTTATTGGATATTATACCGTGCAACCGCCGGGGCCACAGTCACACAAAGGCTGAAAAATCAAGTCACACACCCTGCGTATTCCGGGCTGTACGTCCGTTTAGACTCGGCTCTTCACAGCCATTCCCATGACCTGGCGAGTGCTGGGGGTTCACTGTATTGGCTGGCACTCTAGGTCAGAGCCACCTCAAGCCAATCCAGGTACATGATCCCAACTGCTGCCCCGCATCGCCCACGTGCGATGCTTTTCAGGAATTTGAGATACCCCAGGGCTTCAAGTGCAGAGATATCTCAGGAGGAGAAGGAAATAGAGGTATCTCAGACCTACAGGTCCAGAGATACCTCAGAGGGAAGAAAATAGAGAGCAAAACACCAGAGATGCCACCTGAGTCACTCCCCACTGTAGGCCTGAGACAGGCATCAGGGGCTGCAGGGACATCCAAACGGGTGTCAGGGGGTGGAGGATGTGCCTGATTCAGCCCTAGACCAAACCTCAAGCAGGACAGTTCATAGACACCCTCAGGCTGGGCGTCAGTACAGCAGATCAGGCGATCCAGCCACAGCTTGTTTTCTCTGAGGGAATGAGTGGACTTCTTCGCTTTCTCTCGGACCTTTCCCCTATACTCATGGTTCAGGACATCCTCGATAACATAGGAGTCGTTGTGGAGGTCCTGACGCTTGGAGTAATGATGGGGGGGGCTTGACACCATCCTGTCGGGGTATATAGGGCCTGAGCCTTCCCACCCATAGAGCAACCTCCTCACTGTTCAGATTTACCAAGTATGTATTAGTGGAAACCTTCCAGAGAATCTCTGCAGGGCCCTGCCATATCTTGTCCAGCTTGGGATGTAGGCCAGGCTGGTTGGTCCTGTTTTGCACCCATACGCGGTCTCCCTCCTTAAACTGCAGAGACTGTTGTTTTTTTAGGAAAGCCTGGTACTCCCGGTCATGGAGGTCAACCAACATTGATTGGATGAGCTGGCGTTTGTCCTGAGCCCTGCAGAAGTACTCAGTCACCTCCTCCACCCCGGTATCCACCGTCAGCGGGGGTACCTCGCCAAGACCAATAGTGTCCCGGCCGAAAACGAGCCGGTGCGGTGAACAGGGTGCGATGGGGCCTGGTAGGTCATTAAGATCCGACAGGGCAAATGGCAGGGCATATACCCAGTCCAGCTTGCCGAACACTAAGTAGAGCCGCAAGGCATTGATAATAGACTGGACTGCCCCTCCGCCCGCCCATTACCTTGTGGTCTATACACTAAAGACTGGCCTGAGTAATGCCAGTAAGACCACACAGGGCGCCGAAAACCTCTGAGGAAATGATGGACTGATTATCACAATGTATCTCCCTGGGCATCCCCGTAAAAAAGGCACAATGGTGCAGAAAGAGGGCGGCGGCTGTATGGCTTGTTAGTCCCTCTTGTCTACATGGGATGGCCAGGATATAACCTGTCAAATGACAGATGATAACGATCACAGAGTCCACCTTCACCCCTGTTTCAGGATGTTTAACTTCGGGTAGACATACAAATTCCATTGCCCCTGATGCAATGTGATTGGAGGGCACGGGGAAAGGCTCACATGAGGCAGAGTTGGGGCCCCTTCGTGCTTTGGACAGTGCACATAGCACACAGGCATCCACAACCTCTTTCACTCTGTCCCGGAGGTCATCGTTGGGCAGATTACGGACATGGAACTGTCGCTTGAAACGTTCGGGCGTTTTTGAGGTACCTGGATGTGCAACGTAGTGCACTGCTTCTATTACCTTCCTCAGGATGGCCAGAGGAACCACTGCCCTACCATCCACCCTGAAATGGGGGTGTCCCCATTGTGGTTCATGGCACGGGTAGATTCCATACTCAGTGTGTTTCTTGATATTCAAGTCCACCAGGACTCTCAGGTCGGGGTCCTCAGCGTAGTATGGTTCCCAATCCTCATACAGGATACCACACGGTAGGGGCACCTTGACCGATGTGACAGAAGCAATCAGGGCGGGGGGAGCATGAGGAGACTCCCTCATCACATGAGCCAGAGCATGGAGGTCTGGATCCTCAAACAACTCAGGACCCATTGACTCTTTGGCCTCAGAACCACAGTCGGGGTCTTCATGATCACTGTGCAGGAGGTTCAGGCGACCACAGGTTTTAATCCTATGGTAATCCGGGCAATCAGGACACCGAGGGGGCTCCGCAGTGAGTGGCAGATCAGCAGGAGGGGGGTCCGGAGTCACCTGGGCCGTGTTTTTCGGATGGAGCAGAGTATCAGCTCCCCTCTGGGCATCAATCTTGTCTGGAGTGGCCGTTTCTAGGTTCGCACACTCATAAAGAAAGCAGGGGTAGTAAATGGCCGCGCGCAGATCGCTGTAGCCGCTGCGATACCCATGGCACTTTGCTGTATCGCTGCACCGGGGTCCAGACTCACTCCCTTTGCGAGATATGGACAGCTGATGGATGAGGGCATTATTCCGGGCCTTTTCCCGGGCTTTGCAGGCCTCATACCCCTTGAGATCTGCGTCCGAACCATAGAAATTGGTATCATCCCCCAGCCCCGCAGGTTAGACCCACCGGCTCATCGCCTCCCTCACATCATTGTCCTTACCGGGCTGGTACACTGCAACAATGTTGTACGGGGAAAGAGACTCATACCAACGGCCGCGACGACCCAGGGGCCCTACCATAGTACAGAGAACCTCCTTTTACCATGACTGGAGGGATTTGTCATCTGTGAAAACAGTGAGTTTACGCCCTGATATCCAGCTCTTGAATTTCAGGAGGCAGGACACCAGTGCGTACGTCTCTTCCTCTCGCACAGAGCACACCCTTATTGTCCGGTAAAGCCCAAGGCTTCACCCTCAGGCCCATACCGGATCTCGTCTTCGAGTGTTTTTGAGTAGAAGACGCAAGGAGCCCAGCTACCATCAGGCAATTGCTGCTGCAACACACCGCCTATGCCAAAATCCGAGGCATCATGAATCGCATATTCACCCGTGTCATTGGGGATATACAATGCACACCTCTCGCACAGTGCCTCATTGATTTTGGCGAAACTCTGCCGCATGATCTCAGTCCATTCAAAGAAGTTGCTGTCTTTTAGGACCTTGCATTCGCCTCGCTCAGGCGCTCTCTCATACTTCCCTTTCAGACTGTCCATCAGAGGCGTCCCAAGGGAAGCATATTGGGGTATGTAAATGGAATACCAATTACATACTCCGAGAAATCCTTTCATCTGCTTGGGGGTCCGAATGATGGCCTCAGTGCAGTCACGAACTGCAGCCACTTTCTCGGGTGCGGGGGATCTCCGTCTCTGGTGAAGGATATGACCACAATATTTAACCCTTTGACAGAAAAAGTGGCACTTTTCCTCCTTCACTAGGAGATGGTGGTCAGCTAGGCATCGAAGCAGTTTCCTGACCAGCTCATAATGCTCAGTTATGGCCTCGTCAGCCAGGGCACAACTGTCCAAGCGCTTACCGTTACCCCTGGAAGACTTGGAGGGGTGCGTTCCCACAAGCAGATCATCAATATAGGCCCTTACTGAGGAGGGCAGGTGCCTGATGCAGTAGGTGACCATTCTCTGGTAGAACTGTGGTCCCACTTCCACCCCCATGGGCAGAACGTTCCACTGATACACTTCCCACGGGGTACAGAAAGCCGTCAGCGACAACTTTCCTCTGTGAGGGGCATCTGGTAGAACCCATCCTCAAGGTTGAGGACCGTCCAGAGATGGTTCCCATGCTGTAGTTGAAGGAGGTCCTCAATGACCGGTAGGGGGAATTCATGTCCCTTGAGACATGACTTCAAGTACCGATAATCAATGACCAACCTCCCCTTGTTGAGCCCAGGCTTCGGCACTAAAAACCCACGTGCAACCAGAGGGCTTTTGGATCCCTTAATCCAGCCTCTTGTGTCAAATTCTTGGACTTTTTCTTTCAGCGCCTCTTCCCGCAGACCTACTGCTCGCATGGCGCTGAAGGCTGTGGGTTTTGGGCCCTCTTTCAGCTCCAGCATTACCCACCAATCAGGTCCCCTCTTGTTGGCATTCCCCTTGATCTCCTCCTTATTATTCCGCTCTGAATTGAATTGAATTGAAAACTGTGTCATTGAATTCATCTAGGAACTTTTTGTGGTAAGACTCCTCCAAATTCTGAAATGAGGTTCTGAGAAGTCCTTGGCATCAGCCTCCAGGACCGAACTTACTGACTGAGTTCTTGAGTGGAAGAGTAGCTTGGGGGGAAGGGCTGTGGTCGAACCAATGGGCAGTCTCAGTGCCAACGGGGTCAATCATTAAATCTACCACTTTCTGGCTGGAGATGGAGGCCTCTACCTTCTCGAGGTGATTCAGGGTGAGTTTGGGGGCGGCAAGGCTTTCCCGGGACGTAAAATCCACTTTGGATCGCAAATTTTGGTCATTTTGGTCGTCCTGTGAGCTGGGCTTGTGGAATGCAGGATAAATCAAATCAATGTCGGGCGGGTCAGGGGGGCCATACCCTTCCTTGGCCGTCTTCAGTGCCTGGACATACCAGTTCTGGCGCTTCATGCCCACGGTTCTCTTGCCGACGACCGGGGCTGCAGTGGTACCCTGAGGACGCATTGCTCCCTGATGAAGGACCTCTTTGAGGTCAGGATCACCCAAGGGCTGTTTCCAGCTGATCTGGTTCAGTTCTTCTTGCTCAATACCAAGTGCATCAAAAACCACGGGTAGGTAGATAGGTAGGTCATGTCGGGACTGGGGTTGCCCCGCATGGGGGTCTTACCTTGGGACTTTGGCTCATCCACCCACAGCCCTAGTTCACGTGCCCCCACAAAGTGGCTCCCCCATGTGGGAGAAGGGCTCGGTCGCCGCGAGCAGTACCCTCCATCGGGTTCTGCCCAGAGAGGTAACCTATGTTCAACCGGGGTCTCCAGTCCCTCTCCTTGGAGCGGATGATACATGGGGTTGGGTTCGATTGCATCCAATCTTCAACCTCCGCATTCTGGGGCCCAGGGGCCACAGGCCGGGCCAGAGGCCATGTCCTGCCAGCAACCCCACCTGGGTTGGTTTTCAGTAGGCGTCAGACGACTTGAAGAAGCACGTGCTACGGGACTCGCATTTCGTGCCGCGTATTCCCGCCTCCTGACTCGGTCGAGCCTGCACTCTCCCGGGAGGCCGGGGGTTCGTAATAGGTTGTGGTTGTCGGTTGGTCGGTTGTATACTGGTAGAGGTGTGGTGTGTTGTTATTCTCGTGGTTGTGGTCGTCGGCGGGCGTGCGCACTGTGCTGTCGCCAGTCCTGAGGACGCCGTTCCCGTTTTGACCCTGGCATGTCCGGCCTGTTCGGTATTGGCCGGTTCGTGTGTGGTCTGTTTGCGGTCGGGGTGTTGGTTCTATAGCATGCTGGCCGGTGCCTCGCAGTGCCAGCCGCCACATGGTCGGCGGATTTGCCATTGGGCCTGTCCTGCCGCTGCCGGCGTTGGCGTGGTTGCTTTCGTGGGTCGTGGTTCCGGTAGTTAGCATGTGTGTGGCTCGTGATCGGACGGGTTGTTGTGGCGGCTCGCTTCGCGGACGGCTTTGTGGTGGTTGCGTGGCGGTCGGCGTGCTTGTCGATGGGCCTGCAACGTCGCAGCTGGTGGTTGTCCACGCAGCCGCGTTTGTTGGCCCCGGATGTGGTGGTGGCTTTTCTGTCGCACGTGGCGGTCAGTGTAGGTACCCGGGGTGCCGCGTGCTGCGGTCGGCCCCGCCAAGGAAGTACTGATTGGCCTGCCCTTGCACTCATGCCCCCTCCGCATGCGGAACTCCATATCTCGCTGCACCTGATTTCTGATGGCATCGTTGGTTCCTTGTCCTCAACTGTCTGCAGCGTATGTACAACACTGTTGGTGGCAACGCCCCCCGGGTCGGTGTCTTCCTTGCTCCCTCTGGGACTCCTGGGGCAGCTGGCGTGTGCGGTGTTGTATGTCCCCCGGCGTGTTCCTTCCGGCCTCTGAAGTCTTGGGTTTGCTGCTCCCTCACTTTGCTTAGTGCCCCCCTGGTGTCTGTGCAAGTGGGCAGTGCAGTTCTGGCTGGGTCGTTTCAGCTTCTTTGAGCCTTAGGGCCTTAGGTTACGTTGGGCCGGTATTGTTCTGGTCCTCCGCACGGTAGGGCCTCCGGCCCCCATACCCCTGGCCTACCTGGCCCTCCCTACTCTGTCCAAGTGGATACCTGGAGGTTACTTGTGCGGGCAGCCGTCCGATGTAGCTCCCCTTAGCGCCGCCGGCGGGCCAGGCGGGCATATGGGTGCGTGGTTCTTCGGGCTCCCGGCACCCCCTTTCTGAGCGCTGTGCCCGGCCTCACCCGGACAACGTCGGGCCTAGCGGCCGGGCTGTGGCAGTGTGCACGCCTCGCGGGGTAATGCGGTGGGCCGTTGTGGCATTGTACCGGGTGTACTCGCGCGATGGGCCCCATGTCCCCGCGCCGGGGAGTGGTGGGCTGCGCCTGGCTGCTGCATTGACATTCGAGCCTCGCAAGGGGGGTGCCCCACCCGGAAGGGCACTGTGATGGAGACTGCGCCGTGGACTGTTGGTCCTCTTCTACCTCCCGATTCTTTGCCATGGTGCGGCAGGTTGGCGGGTCCAGGCCGCACAGTGTGATGTGTGCAGTCATGCATAGCTTTCTTGGTGCTCCCGGGCGGCAGGTTGTCTGATCAGCTTACTTGTCGGGTGCGCTGGATACGTCGTGGGCCCCCTGGGGACCGCTCAGTATACATCAAGGGTACACATCGTAGCTGAACATCTGAGGTTCCGGCACGTACTGGGTGGCATGGTGTGGAGATGATCTTAATCGTGCCCCAGCGGTGCCCTATTGCGGCCTCTGGGCGGGATGGTGGTCATGTCTGTCGGTTCCCGCGGTCGCGTGGTGGCCGGTGGAGTATGGCAGCGGTCTCGGTGATCCGTGTGTTCTGGGGGGTCTCAGCTGTGGCCTGTTGCCTGTCAGGGCATCAGGAAGGTCAAGGCGTTGGTGGTACCCAGATGTCTGATGAGGGCGGTGCGGAGGGCGGCGAAGATGTCGCTCACCAGGGCTTCATGTGCTGCTCTTGGTTTGTCCTCCGTGTGGATGGCAAATGACACCTGTCCCGCCGCCATGGCTCAGATCTGGTGAATCACAAAGACGGGGCACAAGTTGTTCGTGGTGGGCCGCCTGGCTGTCTGTTTGTGGGATGGCATGGCTTCTGCCTGTTGCCGGTCATCCAGGTGGAACCTCCATACCTCTGACGAATCCCTGGTATGCGCCCACCTTTGTTGGGCCCATCGCCACAGGCAGTAGAGGCGTGTCCCGGATGCCACGTGCCGGCCGCGCCAGATGCGATAGCCGCTAGGGGGTCTAGGGGCTGGCCCGGGAGTAGGGGAGTGGGGCCATTCGGCAGGTCCACGTCCCTGGGGAGCATGGAGTCAGCGTCCTCCAAGTCCCAGTGGTTTTCCAGTGGCCTCGGCGTGATCCTCACCTGGTAGTAGTGGCCACTTTCCCGCACCACCTTGGCCACGGTGCTGCAGGTGTCTCGCGGCCGAGGCTCTGCATGTGCCTCCGGCCCCACCGCTTGCCCATAGCGCTCCATCATCGTCCGGAGGTTTTGCTCCCTCTCCCTGGCCGTCCTGCTCTCCCAGTACGCACGGCCCCCTTAGGGTGGGATGTTGAGGGCGTTGACTCTCAGTTGCGGCGCGGCTCGCGTCCGGCCTCCGGGTTGGGACCAGGTCGGGGCTCGGTAGGCGGTGCGATGAGCGTGTGTGCTCAGGCGAGGTGCGGGACCCTTATTTGTTCCCGATCTGGGTGCTGGTAGTTGAACCACCGGATCCACACGTCGATGAGGTCGTCCGAGTACGTTGTCCTAGGGTGAGGAGCGCCTCGAGCTGCCGCAGACGGATGTTGGTAGTGTGGGGAGAGAGCCGCCAGAAAGCGCCGGTCGCCGCAGACGCCCTGGAAATGCTTCCGGACGGCGTCTACCACGTTTAATGAAGGAGTTCTGTGGTAGATGACCTATGCCCTCCGCAGTTCCTCTAGGTCGAGGTGTTCCCCCACGTGTGGCGGTCTGGGGGGTGTGGGGGGCATGATTTCCCTGTCCCGGGCCGCAAGGGTGCCGGGCGAGGAACTTTCCTCTGACGCGTTGTCATCAGGCTCTGTGTGCAGGTGTTTGGCATTGGGCCCGGGCCGTGAGGGTGCCCGGCTGGGGCGCGCGGCAGGGGGCGGGGTGGTTCCGGACGTGCCCGGGAGCCGGCTTTCCGTCATTGCCACATCAGTGGTGGAATTCACATCGCTGGGGTCACTGTGTGGGTGCAACCGGGATTTCGCGGACTGTGGCTGCACCGTAGCCCAAGTGGGAGGTGCAGCTCTAGCAGCGTTCGGTTCACTGGGCGGGACCTGCGCGGCCATGGTCATGGGTGCCGTACCCACGTTGATTTCTGTGGCCCCTGCCTCGTAGCCCTGGGCCCCCTTGCAGCGTAAGTCGGTGTGTGTGGTGGCGCGCGCAGGCGTTCCGGCCGGCGTTGCGGGGCTGCGGTCTGGATTTGGTTACGCGAGGGGTGCACCGACAGTGCTGATATTAGTGTTGCCGTGCGTGGGGCCGCCGATGGTTTGTGTGGCCCTGGTGTTGTGTCGTTCGTCCTCGCTCGGGACGAAGCGTTGGAAGAGCCCGACGCCGTGGCTCCTGCCGTATTGGGCTGTGCGCCGAGCGCTGCCAGGCGTGCCCGCCCGGTTGGTGGGACTATAGCTGGGATTGGTGTGCGGTACGTTCGGGGCCTTTTTGTCTGTCGCTGGTGTTCGGCCGCGGCTGACATTTGCGGCCTTGTCGCCCGCCTGGCTCGTCTGGGCTGTGGCTGTCGTCAGCTTGGAAGGTCAACCGTCGAGCTGCTGAGGGCGGCGTGCGGCTCTGGTGTTGGGGCCCCGCCAACCTTCTGGCCCCCCGCGGCTACTGCGGTGTCCAAGAGGCGCCTTGATCGCCGTGGTCCGGCCAGGGGTGGGCGAACGGCCGGAGTGGGCTCCGTTGTGGATTGCATGGGGGCGCCACTCAGGGGGGTCGTCTGAGTGGCTGGTGCGTGCCATCTGCCTTGGGGGCCCCTGGGTCGTCGGGGAGCGTTGGCGCTGGTGCCCCGTGGCTTTGTCTGGGCTGGGTTGCCCTCGGGGAAGTGGGGTCCGGATTGTCCAGATGTTTTGTCCGATCAGGACCTCTTGGATGCGGAGGGCCGCTCTGTGGTGCCACTGCCGATGCAATTGGTTTAGCGCATCTGGGGTATAGGCCCCCATATGTGCCATGAGGGGGGTGGCCACATAGCGCCACTGGCTGGGGTGTTCCATGGTGGGGGGCGGGGAGTCTCGCCCTTCAGGGTGGTTAAATATGACATTTGCCATGGTGCAGGTGCCGTTCCTGATGTTGTGTATGTCCATGAGGACCCACTGGGTCCGGACCTGGATGGTGAGTTGCTCCACGTCGGAGATCCATGCGATCCACAGGTCCACATCAAGGGCCGCTACACGGTCCGCCTCCACGGTGGGGCGCTGAGAGTCTTCTTCGGATCGTGCATAGTCCAGGCTCTCCTGTCCCCAAGGTTCGGCCATTCGTGGGGGTACCCACTCCACCGGTCCACTGACGGTGCGGACAGCTGCTGGTGCCCGGACCCCATTGGTTGGTGCGTCCTCTGCGTGTGGGCGTTGACTGGTCACGTCCTCTGACTGTCCCCCTGCATGACCGTCCCTCGCGGTGGTTGCGTGGGTAGAACGTTTTATAGTGATTTCAACACTCTGTGTTTGTTGTGCCTCTCTCACTGCTTGCTGCTGGTGTAGGGTTTCCTGCTGCTTGTTTTTGATGAGGAAAATGTTTCATTTGCTGAAATACAACCAATCCAGGATAACCCAAGTCAGAGACTGGCACGTAGAAGAAAATCAGGATCAAAGCATGAAGGGCTGCAGTCACAAAGAGTTAGACAAGGAAAGATATCAACAATAGACCACAGCAATTAGCATACATTGCAACCAAGGATGAAATATTTTACATGTTTGAGATAAACTGATTGGAAAACTGCCCCAAGGGCTCACTCTCATCCACAGTGCCATCTTGGGATGTGCACTCTTTGTTTTTGGGTCCCATAGGTGCTGAGGTGGCAGGGCATGTGGCGATGAGGTCACTGCTATGTCACATGGGATATTCCTACTTAGCTAGGCTGACTGGGCATTGAACCCAGGACCTCGCAAAAAGAGGTGCCCCAGCCCCCTAGGGTGCATACCACTAGGATAGCTAGGAATTCATGAGAAAACATAGATAATATCATAGGCTCTGCCTTCAGTATATCAGTGCCTCAGCAACCCAGGAAAAGATGTTTTAGTGCCAATAGCTTGGGGATGAAGGGGTTCACACCACATCCTAATTTAGTGTTTGATTCCATAGGTCAAAATGTGTTATCACCCCTTTTGGGTGGGCCAATACTATAATAGAAATGTCCGTGTGCTTAGAGCACCTCTAATACAACTAGAGTATACGCTAAAGCATTGGAAAAGCACTTTTTCTTACTCCCCTCCTGTGCAGTGGTCGTCACCACTGTCGCACATTCAGGAAAAAGGGATTTTTTTCTTGGCCTTTCCTTTGTTTCCACATCTACTTTAAAATACCTATAGCTTCCCTGACACTGGAAAAGAGCGCTTTACCATGGCCAGCAACTCTTGCTGCATTGTTGATGACAAACTCCAACAGAAAACTCAGCGCTCTTGGCGCTGCCGGGGTTCCTTAGGCTTGCTGGGGTTAGAGTAGGGCATGCCAAGACCATATGCATGTGCATCCCTCCCTCCAAGCTGCAGCGTAACACAACCCAACGCCAGACTCTCATAGGACGCTCTACCCAAGTCTCATAGAACGTGTTGGAGTCACCTGTCCTGGTACTGGGGCGAGGGTGCGCTGATTTCATTAGAATTGCCCCTTGGAGGGGTCTTAATTCTGGTTCGGTGTCCTGCTGCTGCGTTTCGGCCAGAACAGCAGCTTACTCAACGAGGCTTTGCGAGGAGGTCTGTACGACAGAGGAGTGGGAGAATGAGGGACGAATCCACGCAAGCGCGAAGAGACAACACCTAAATCCGTCAAATGACGGCGTAGAATTTTTCTGAAGGCACACACCTGGACAGAATCCAATTTTGCATCAGATGCAAATTTTTCTAAAATTTGTAGTCATCTCTTGATTTTTGAAATCAAGAAATTCTTACGCAGAAAAAGGCGGCGCGCCAGAGCGGCTCCTAGCGAAGCGCCTGAAAATAAGAAAATTATAAGATTGTAAACGTATGTCTCACGTAGACAGAAAAGTGACGAGACACACATAAATAGATGTGATTAAAGATTCGACCCACATTGCAAGAATCAACCAAAAATCAAGATTTCGAAAAATAAGAATATGACTTCAATGAATCAGGTATAAACTGCAGGTGTGCTCGATTGCAGATGATTAGAGGTAAGATCAGGGTGATTAGACATACACGCAAGTGCATAGCGACGTTTTTCGCTTGCGCCTCGTTTTTCTCCTCACCTTGCTTCACTCTCCAGCGGTAGGTAAGATAGGTAAGCCAAGGTGGGGCCACCCCCTGGTAGAGTTCGTGATTGTGGGTAAGATTGCCAAAGGTTGGTCACAAACTCGTGCATGCCCGTGCATTCACACACGCATTAAAGGGTAGGCCACGCGAAACGCGCACGGTAAACCTTGTTTAGGTTACCGAGGGGCTCCTCGATACGTTCTTCAAGAGAACCCGAGGAGTCTCTTAACGCTTGCTTGCTTGACAGGGGTGTTTGAGGACAGCGTATTATAGGTCACACTGTGAAGCGTATAATACGTGGAGTGTGGCTTGGTTACTCAGCCGCAAACACCCCTCCATTGGCCTTTGCTTTACATGTGGGCAGGTAGGGTGATTGGTGCAGCAGCGTCCCCTTTTTTCTTGCCCTGCTAAACAAGGGCGCTGA
Organism: Eutreptiella sp. 'Long Island Sound 2002'; assembly: GCA_964036045.1. Taxonomy (NCBI): domain Eukaryota; phylum Euglenozoa; class Euglenophyceae; order Eutreptiales; family Eutreptiaceae; genus Eutreptiella; species Eutreptiella sp. 'Long Island Sound 2002'. The sequence continues at coordinate 110,310,914 of OZ038382.1, forward strand.
TCCCACAATCAGGTAACTGCACCTCAGCGAGGAGTGGCGAGGGCAGTTTGACTCCATCGACATCCACGCTCCCCTCAAAGCCCTAGCAGGGAAACGTGTTGTGACGTCCCTGTTAGGCGACAGTTGCTTAGCAGCGCTGTTTTCTCTTGTCTTCTTCACAGGAGGGTCGTTAGGACCCACGGCCTTATCTTCAACACCACCCAGTAGAGCGTGAGTGTAGGAGTGGTAATCCTGAGTGGGGGCCTGAGCCAGTTGCAGTAGCGCTCGTCCACCAGGATGGTGCCACTGTAGGGTGTGTAGGACCAGTAGTGCGTGTGTCACTGTCCCACCCGTTGCCTGCAACTTTAGCAGGGTTGGTCGGCTGTGGCAGTGGTTAGGTCAGCGTTTTGGCCACTTAGCAAAATGGCGTTTTCATGCCTTCTTACCTTTCTGCCACCCCTCCCTGTAGTAGACAGATAAGTAGGGAAAACAATACCTGGATTAGTACGCTGGGTATTCCCCCAAGGTTTTGCGCCAGCACAGAAAGTGGGCGCTTAGGGGTGGGGAGACCCGGCACGTACCCCGTGGCATCAATGAGACAACCCTCCAGGTTTAGCAAGCGTGCAGACCTGGGTAGTATTAGCACACCACTTCTGCGGCTTGCTCTCAGGACCTTAGGAATAGCACACTCACACATACGCTTAGGCAGGTAAGGGTGAGGTTCAGTCCCTAGCTTTAGTCTTGGAGGCAAGCGTCTCAGCGAGCCTCAGCAACTCAAGGAGGGTGTTCTGGGACAAGTAGTCAACCAGAACAGAGTTTAGGCGCCCCTCAGGTAGAACAAACGCAGAGAAGGGCTCCCAGGTGGCCTTTTCGACTCCAAACCCTTCCCAGCACAGTTGTCCTTAAGCTGACCCTTCGTCACAAAACTGATTTTACTGATCGCGCTGCCGCTTCCGCAGCTTCTGCCGCTTCTGCCCGCAGCTTCCGCAGCTTCCGGAGATTTTACGTCAGCTTTTTAATAAGTTTAATAAGTTACTTAGGTTAATAGCTAATACTGTTAGATCACTAATTACTAAAGCCGTCCAAATGCAAAATAATAAGGTGCAATCAGCAGTGAAATCAGCTTCCGTCTAGAGGTCTGGGTACTAGTGCAAAACCGCATTGAGAATGCTATGGGTAAACAATTCAACTTCGTTTCCTTGCATACATGTGCCTTGGTGTCGTGCATTCAACCAAACTACGTGATTTTTGCGTAACAATCACTTATGCTCGGTTTTCGTAAGTGAAAGCAGCTTCCGTCTAGAGGTTTGGATACTAGAGTGCTCCCCGAAAGGTCAAAAACGCATTGACAATGGTATGGGTAAATAATGATTGCAATTCAACTTCGTTTCCTTGCTTAGATGTGCCTTGGTGTCGTGTATTCTACCAAACTACGTGGATTTTTGCGCAAAAATCACTTGTGTTTTGTTTCCATAAGTGAAAGCCGCTGCCGTCTGAAGGTTTGGGTACTAGAGTGCTCCCTGAAAGGTCAAAAACGCATTGAGAATGGTATGGGTAAATAATGATTGCAATTCAAGTTCGTTTCCCTGCTTAGATGTGCCTTGGTGGTGTGCATTCAACCAAACTACGTGGATTTTTGTGCAAAAATCATTTATGCTTGGCTCTGGTAAGTGGAATCAGCTTCCGTCTAGAGGTTTAGGTACTAGAGTGCTCCCTGAAAGGTCAAAAACGCATTGAGAATGGTATTGGTAAATAATGATTGCAATTCAAGTTCGTTTCCTTGCTTAGATGTGCCTTGGTGTCGTGCATTCAACCAAACTACGTGGATTTTTGCGCAAAAATCACTTGTGCTTGGTTTTTGTAAGTGAAATCAGCTTCCGTCTAGACGTTTGGGTACTAGGGTGCTCCTCGAAAGGTCAAAAACGCATTGACAATGGTATGCGTAAAGAATGATTGCAATTCGACTTCGTTTCCTTGCTTAGATGTGCCTTGGTGTCGTGCATTCAACCAAACTACGTGATTTTTGCGCAAAAATCACTTGTTTTTTGTTTTTGTAAGTGAAAGCAGCTTCCGTCTAGAGGTTTGGGTACTAGAGTGCTCCCCGAAAGGTCAAAAATGCATTGAGAATGGTATTGGTAAAAAATGATTGCAATTCAACTTCGTTTCCTTGCTTAGATGTGCCTTTGTGTTGTGCATTCAACCAAACTACGTGGATTGTTGTGCAAAAGACATTTATGCTTGGTTTTTGTAAGTGAAATCAGCTTCCGTCTAGAGGTTTGGGTACTAGGGTGCTCCCTGAAAGTTCAAAAACGCATTGAGAATGGTATTGGTAAATGACGATTGCAACTCAACTTCGTTTCCTTCCTTAGATGTGCCTTGGTGTCGTGCATTCTACCAAACTACGTGGATTTTTGCGCAAAAATCACTTATGCTCCGTTTTTGTAAGTGAAATCAGCTTCCGTCTAGAGGTTTGGGTACTAGGGTGCTCCCTGAAAGGTCAAAAACGCATTGAGAATGGTATGGGTAAATAATGATTGCAATTCAACTTCGTTTCCTTGCTTAGATGTGCATTGGTGTCGTGCATTAAACCAAACTACGTGGATGTTTGCACAAAAATCACTTGTGTTTGGTTTTTGTAAGTGAAATCAGCTTCCGTCTAGAGGTTTGGGTACTAGAGTGCTCCCTGAAAGTTCAAAAACGCATTGAGAATGGTATTGGTAAATGACGATTGCAACTCAACTTCGTTTCCTTCCTCAGATGTGCCTTGGTGTCGTGCATTCTACCAAACTACGTGGATTTTTGCGCAAAAATCACTTATGCTCCGTTTTTGTAAGTGAAATCAGCTTCCGTCTAGAGGTTTGGGTACTAGGGTGCTCCCTGAAAGGTCAAAAACGCATTGAGAATGGTATGGGTAAATAATGATTGCAATTCAACTTCGTTTCCTTGCTTAGATGTGCATTGGTGTCGTGCATTAAACCAAACTACGTGGATGTTTGCGCAAAAATCACTTGTGTTTGGTTTTTGTAAGTGAAATCAGCTTCCGTCTAGAGGTTTGGGTACTAGAGTGCTCCCCGAAAGGTCAAAAATGCATTGAGAATGGTATGGGTAAATAATGATTGCAATTCAACTTCGTTTCCTTGCTTAGATGTGCCTTGGTGCTGTGCATTCAACCAAACTACGTGGATTTTCGCGCAAAAATGACTTGTGTTTGGTTTTTGTAAGTGAAATCAGCTTCCGTCTAGAGGTTTGGGTACTAGGGTGCTCCCTGAAAGGTCAAAAACGCATTGATAATGGTATGGGTAAATAATGATTGGAATTCAACTTCGTATCCTTGCTTAGATACGCCTTGGTGTCGTGCATTCAACCAAACTACGTGGTTTTTTGCACAAAAGTCACTTATGCTTGGTTTTTGTAAGTGAAATCAGCTTCCGTCTAGACGTTTGGGTATTAGAGTGCTCCCCGAAAGGTCAAAAACGCATTGACAATGGTATAGGGCTAATAATGATTGCAATTCAACTTCGTTATCTTGCTTAGATGTGCCTTGGTGTTGTGCATTCAACCAAACTACGTGATTTTTGCGCAAAAATCAGTTATGCTTGGTTCTCGTAAGTAAAATCAGCTTCCGTCTAGAGGTTTGGGTACTAGAGTGCTCCCCGAAAGGTCAAAAACGCATTGAGAATGGTATGGGTAAATGATGATTGCAATTCAACTTCGTTTCCCTGCTTAGATGTGCCTTGGTGTCGTGGATTCAACCAAACTACGTGATTTTTGCGCAACAATCAGTTATGCTTGGTTTTTGTAAGTCAAATCAGCTTCCGTCTAGAGGTTTGGGTACTAGAGTGCTTCCTGAGAGGTCAAAAACGCATTGACAATGGTATGGGTGAATAATGATTGCAATTCAAGTTCGTTTCCTTGCTTAGATGTGCCTTGGTGTCGTGCATTCAACCAAACTACGTGGACTTTTGTGCAAAAATCACTTATGCTTGGTTTTTGTAAGTGAAATCAGCTTCCGTCTAGAGGTTTGGGTATTAGATTGCTCCCTGAAAGGTCAAAAACGCATTGAGAATGGTATAGGGCTAGTAATGATTGCAATTCAACTTCGTTATCTTGCTTAGATGTGCCTTGGTGTCGTGCATTCAACCAAACTACGTGGACTTTTGTGCAAAAATCACTTATGCTTGGTTTTTGTAAGTGAAATCTGCTTCTGTCTAGAGGTTTAGGTACTACAGTGCTCCCCGAAAGGTCAAAAACGCATTGAGAATGGTATGGGTAAATAATGATTGCAATTCAACTTCGTTTCCTTGCTTAGATGTGCATTGGTGTCGTGCATTCAACCAAACTACGTGGATTTTTGCGCAAAAATCACTTGTTTTTTTGTTTTTGTAAGTGAAATCAGCTTCCGTCTAGAGGTTTTGGGTACTAGAGTGCTCCCTGAAAGGTCAAAAAGGCATTGAGAATGGTATGGGTAAATAATGATTGGAACTCAACTTCGTTTCCTTGCTTAGATGTGCATTGGTGTTGTGTATTCAACCAAACTACGTGGTTTTTTGCGCAAAAGTCACTTATGCTTGGTTTTTGTAAGTGAAATCAGCTTCCGTCTAGACGTTTGGGTACTAGAGTGCTCCCTGAAAGGTCAAAAACGCATTGAGAATGGTATAGGGCTAATAATGATTGCAATTCAACTTCGTTATCTTGCTTAGATGTGCCTTGGTGTTGTGCATTCAACCAAACTACGTGATTTTTGCGCAAAAATCAGTTATGCTTGGTTCTCGTAAGTGAAATCAGCTTCCGTCTGGAGGTTTGGGTACTAGAGTGCTCCCCGAAAGGTCAAAAACGCATTGAGAATGGTATGGGTAAATAATGATTGCAATTCAACTTCGTTTCCCTGCTTAGATGTGCCTTGGTGTCGTGTATTCAACCAAACTACGTGATTTTTGCGCAACAATCAGTTATGCTTGGTTTTTGTAAGTGAAATCAGCTTCCGTCTAGAGGTTTGGGTACTAGAGTGCTCCCCGAGAGGTCAAAAACGCATTGACAATGGTATGGGTAAATAATGATTGCAATTCAAGTTCGTTTCCTTGCTTAGATGTGCCTTGGTGTCGTGCATTCAACCAAACTACGTGGACTTTTGTGCAAAAATCACTTATGCTTGGTTTTTGTAAGTGAAATCAGCTTCCGTCTAGAGGTTTGGGTATTAGAGTGCTCCCTGAAAGGTCAAAAACGCATTGAGAACGGTATAGGGCTAATAATGATTGCAATTCAACTTCGTTATCTTGCTTAGATGTGCCTTGGTGTCGTGCATTCAACCAAACTACGTGGACTTTTGTGCAAAAATCACTTATGCTTGGTTTTTGTAAGTGAAATCTGCTTCCGTCTGAAGGTTTGGGTACTAGAGTGCTCCCCGAAAGGTCAGAAACGCATTGAGAATGGTATGGGTAAATAATGATTGCAATTGAACTTCGTTTCCTTGCTTAGATGTGCATTGGTGTCGTGCATTCAACCAAACTACGTGGATTTTTGCGCAAAGATCACTTGTTTTTTTGTTTTTGCAAGTGAAATCAGCTTCCGTCCAGAGGTTTTGGGTACTAGAGTGCTCCCTGAAAGGTCAAAAACGCATTGAGAATGGTATGGGTAAATAATGATTGGAATTCAACTTCGTTATCTTGCTTAGATGTGCCTTGGTGTTGTGTATTCAACCAAACTACGTGGACCTTTTCGCAAAAATCATTTATGCTTGGCTCTGGTAAGTGAGATCAGCTTGCGTCTAGAGGTTTGGGTACTAGAGTGCTCCCTGAAAGGTCAAAAACGCATTGAGAATGGTATGAGGAAATAATGATTGCACTTTAAGTTCGTTTCATTGCTTAGATATGCCTTGGTGTCGTGCATTCAACCAAACTACGTGATTTTCGCACAAGAATCACTTATGCTTCGTTTTTGTAAGTGAGATCAGCTTCCGTCTAGAGGTTTGGGTACTAGGGTGCTCCCTGAAAGGTCAAAAACGCATTGAGAATGGTATGGGTAAATAATGATTGCAATTCAACTTCGTTTCCCTGCTTAGATGTGCCTTGGTGTCGTGCATTCTACCAAACACAAGAGATTTTTGCGCAAAAATCACTTGTGTTTTGTTTCCATAAGTGAAAGCCGCTGCCGTCTGAAGGTTTGGGTACTAGAGTGCTCCCTGAAAGGTCAAAAACGCATTGAGAATGGTATGGGTAAATAATGATTGCAATTCAAGTTCGTTTCCTTGCTTATATGTGCCTTGGTGTCGTGCATTCAACCAAACACAAGTGATTTTTGCGCAAAAATCACTTGTGTTTGGTTTTCATAAGTGAAATCAGCTTCCGTCTAAAGGTTGGCGTACTAGAGTGCTTCCCGAAAAGTTAAAAACGCATTGCCAATCGTATGCATAAATAATGATTGCAATTGAACTTTGTTTCCTTGCTTAGATGTGGCTTGGTGTCGTGCATTCAAGCAAAAATCAAGGTCAGGGGTCCGTAGTGCCTTTCCCTGTTGCATATGTGGAGCAGCCCCTGACCAGGGTTAACCAGCTGTTGCGTGCCGCTCCACTGCCCGATGGTTTGGCCCTGGAGTATGTCAGGACCCATGCCACCCCCTACTTCCTCTTGGGTTGAGAAGTGAGTAAGCGAAAACTAGGAAGAAACATGTTATGGTTGAAGGCGTAGACACTCTGCCCTCCTAAAGCCCCACACCCCAACCGCCCCAAATCGCCTACTAGAGCGGTAGTTATGGGTAAATAATGATTGCATAGTGTGATGCATGTTGGATGTCTCTTTGCATGTATACAGGTGTCCCCATGCCATGTACCAACCCGATGCTGCCTGGTCTGGGGCACGGCAATTTTCAACTACAGACCTTGAAAACTCCCGAATAATCATCAGTGACGTGGTCAAAAACGCGCCACCAGACACTGCAACTCTAGCAAAATGCACAACCCCTTGAAAAAAAGGACAAGGGGTTGGCGTTGTGCGGGGAGAAACCAACCTAGAAGGTCAGCTCGTACCATGTGCATATTACGGCACTCTAAAGAGCTGCAACCGCTACGGTGCGATAGTCATATTTTCCGCTGGGTATAGCCATGAAGAACATGAGGGTTGGTATCCAAAGACGTGGGTATTGCCAGCCCCGAGGGGCGGCGTGGTGCTTGTGGGATATGATGCGCCCATTAGATCCGATGAAGAAAAGGACAACGAGAAGGACAAGGAAAAGGAGAAAGCAAAAGGTAAATATTTTCTCTGGTCTGTGCCGTGTGGTCTGTGCCGTGCCGTTATGTTCTGATTTTTGGGAGGTTCGGTGTGGTACCATGTAGTGCATGTGCATAGTGTTAGTGCAGAATGTTTTGATTACATGCAAGGTGCGTAAACTTGAGCGAAAGCGATAGGTAGATGCACAATATGTTGGTGTTTGGACGCCCATTTGCTTGCACCTTGTACTGCCGCTATGATCCATTAATCAGCTCTTGTTTTTCTTTGTTTTCCGCGCGCCTCCTTTAACAATTTGAAATCATAGGTGTCTGTGCTATGCCGCAGGGGGGGGGGGGCACGCACGGCTCGGCATGTCTGTGAGACGGGGTGACGGTGTGTAGATTGGTGGATGCTGAAGTTTCAGTGACCAGTCCGTGACTCATTATAGGTGCCCCCTGAATTCCTTCATCGCCATCCAGCCAGCTGGAGTCATGGCTGATTCGCTACTCACAAGAAGCCGAACAGCCGGGTGCAGACGTGAGAAAACTCTGGGAGGAGCTAGAGTCGGCAAACTCCACGACACTACTCGACATCCAGTAGCGACTTTGCATCTCTTTCTCATATAAAGGTTGAGAGCAACTTCTCGACCTATTGAAGAAGAAACTGCAACGTGGGCAACTGTGTTCACCGAGATTTGAACCCCTGACGTTCCTTTACACCAAGGTTTGATGTGTTGAACTTGGAACCAAGTTAGGTAACTCAAAGGCATGTCCGAAGACGTAATCCGTACGACCTGCTACAATACTGAAGGCGGGCTTGCCGACGTCTCGGCTTGCAACACGCACCGTCAGCTATTTGGAGGTAGTCTGTACTGCTGTGTGTTGTTGCAGGATGTCAACAAGAACGGATCCACACATGATGGAGGAATATGGACAATGTCCAAGAGTCATCAGGTTTGTCATGCCAACTTCGTGTGAAGGATAGTCTCCACCGCTAATGTTGGTTGGTTTTGTGCACGAGCCCAAGCCGAGGTTTCAGAGAGGGCGATGTATGACTTGAACCAGTTTGCAGACGAAGCATCATCCCAATATGTGCTTGTAGGCACAAGAGAAGGCCCAAGCACACAGCAAAGCAGAAGGGTTCGGCGAGCAGAAGAAAGCCTCCGAGAAGGCCGAAACAGCCAACGCCGGGAGGCAAGTTTGTTTGTCTGTTTGGAAACTTGTTGTGCATCGACAGAACAAGCAGTGATAGAATGGTGGCACCATTGTATTGTGGCCTAGATAAAGTGAGGTTTGCCAGAAGCAAATCCAAGTTTGGTCTGTGCAACATTGAGTGTATATGTGTCTGCACTGATTGTCCGCTCAGTTGGTTTTTATATTTTGTATATTGATGGGGAATGCTCTCCAACTGCCCCGTGGGCTGGTGCCTCGACAGGGCGAGCCCGGAGGAGCGCGTGTTGGGGGGAAACCGGCCAGCGGGTCAAAAGCCGGGCAATGGATTGCGCTGAGTGAAGCCCTACACCGAGGCAAGAGGGGGACGGGGATTGCGGGGACGCGGCATCTGGACGCCAGATCCCTTGAACCTTGGGCGACCCCCCTTGGTGTCCAAAACAAACACAACACTCAATCTTTGGCCGAACCAGGGGCGTTAGCTCAGGGGGACGGGGTGATGGTTCTGCCACGAGGGGATCGGCCACGCGCCCCGCCCCCCCCCCACGTTTGGTGACAAGGCCCGCGGGGTTGGGTGCAGGTTCCCTGCAAAGGAGCACGCCAGCTGCGCTGTGCAGTTGTCAGGCTGTGGGGCTGTGGCGACGACGATTTTTGGATGTTGTGCGAGGGGCGTGCCCTCGGGGACGACATGAAGGTGCCCCAGAACAAGAACAAGCAAGAAGAGAACAAGCAGTGATAGAATGGTGGCACCATTCTATTGGGGCCTAGATAAAGTGATTTCCTTGCATGTGCTACATCCGAACATGTATTTGCAGGCAGAGGAACAGACCAAATGAGAGGGGAAAGCGGAAAAGGTGGATGAGCAGAAGAGCGCCGCCCATTCACAGGAAGCACAAGGAGCCACCGCTAGGAAGCAGGTTCTATTGTTCGTATGGTCAATTCTTGTGCAGCGATGGAATCAAGGATGATGGAATGATGGCACCATTGTACTTTGGCATCTTGAAAGTCATTTTCCTGCATGTGATTCATCCCAACATCTGTTTGCAGGCAGAAGGAAAGGCCCAAGCACAGAGGAAAGAGCAGACGAGAGCGGCTGAGGAAGCCAAAACAGCCAACGCTGGGAAGCAGGTTCTTTTGTCTATTTCAAAACTTGTTGTGCATCCATGGGACCAGCAATGATAGAATGGTGGCACCAGGCCGTGAGAAAGTCATTTTCTTGCATGTGCTTCATCCGAACATGTGCTCGTAGGCAGAGGACCAAGCCCAAGCACAGAGGAAAGCGGATGAGCCCGACGAGCAAAACAGAGCAGCCGAGGAAGCAGCCAGCGCCAGGAGGCAAGATCCTGTTTGCGTATGAAAATTTCTTGTGCATCAATGGAACCTGCAATGATTGTGCAGCGAGGAACCATTGCATTGGTGTCGTGAAAATCATTTTCTAGCATGTTCTTCATCCCAACATCTATTTGCAGACGGATGGAACGGCCCTAGCACAAAGGAAAGAGCAGAAGAGACCGGCTGAGGAAGCCAAAACAGCCAACGCCGAGAAGCAGGTTCGTTTTGTCTGTTTGGATCATTGTTGTGCATTGATGGAACCACCATGATGGAATGATAGAATGATGGCACCACTGTCGTTGAAGTCATTTTCCTGCATTGACTTCATCCGAACATCTGCTTACAGGCAGATGAAAAGGCCGAAGCACAGAGAAGAGCAGATGATCCTAAGGATGTGGATCCTAAGGATCCGGAGTCGGAAGCACACAGCCAGGAGAAGGAAACTCTCCGCAAGAACACCAAAGCAGCCGAGAAAGCCAAAGCCGCCAAGAGGGCCGACGCAGCCAAGAAAGCTGAAGCAGCCGATGGTAGGAAGCAGGTTCTATTTTTCGGAGGGAAAATTCTTGTGTATCGATGGAACCAACGATGATAGAATGATGGCACCATTGTATTTTGGTGCCGTGAAAGTCATTTTATTGCATGTGCTTCATCCGGACATCTGTTTGCAGGCAGAGGAAAACGCTCAGCCACAAAGGAAAGTCCATGAGCGCGAGGAGCAGAAGAGAGCGGCCGAGGAAGCCGAAACAGCCAATACCAGGATGCAGGTTCGTTTGTCTGTTTGGAACATTCTTGTGCATTGATGGAACCACCATGATGCAATGATAGAATGATGGCACCACTGCCGTAAGATTCATTTTCCTGCATGTGATTCATCCCAACATCTGCTTACAGGCAGAGGAAAAGGTCCAAGCACAGAGGAAAGAGCAGACAAGAGCGGCCGAGGAAGCCGAAACAGGCAACGCTGGGAAGCAGGTTCTTTTGTCTAATTGACAACGTGTTGTGCATCGATGGAACCAGCAATGATAGAATGGTGGCACCGGGCCTTGATAAAGTCATTTTCTTGCAAGTGCCTCATCCCAACATGTGCTTGTAGGCAGAGGAACAAGCCCAAGCACGAAGGAAGGCAGATGAGCTCGACGAGCAAAACAGAGCGGCCGAGGAAGCAGCCAGCGCCAGGAGGCAAGATCCTTTTTGCGTATGAAAAATTCTTGTGCATCAATCCAACCTACAATGATTGTGCAGCGAGGCACCATTGCATTGGTGTCGTGAAAATGATTTTCTAGCATGTTCTTCATCCCAACATCCATTTGCAGACGGATGAAACGGCCCTAGCACAAAGGAAAGAGCAGAAGAGACCGGCTGAGGAAGCCAAAACAGCCAACGCTGAGAAGCAGGTTCGCTTGTCTGTTTGGATCATTGTTGTGCATTGATGGAACCACCATGATGCAATGATAGAATGATGGCACCACTGTCGTTAGAGTCATTTCCCTGCATTTACTTCATCCGAACATCTGCTTACAGGCAGACTAAAACGCCCAGGCACACAGAAGAGCAGATGATCCTAAGGATGTGGATCCTAAGGATGTGGATCCTAAGGATGTGGAGTCGGAAGCACATGGCCCGGAGAAGAAAAGTCTCAGCGGTTCCGCCCTAATGGACGCGAGAACTGGTCAGTGGGTGGGACCGTTGGAACAGGTGTGCGCTGAGTGTTGGGATGCGCTCTTGTGCACCGATTGAACCAGCGATGATGGAATGAGGGCCCCACTGTCTTCTGGCGTGGCAAAAGTGGTTTTCTTGCATGTGCTTCAGCCCAAAATTTGCTTGCAGAGAGAGGAACAGGTCCGACCACAGAGGAGAACAGAGGAGCTCGACAAGCAGAAGAGAGCTGCTGAGGAAGCCGAAAAAACCAATGCCGAGAAGCAGGTCCGTTAGTCTGTTTGGATCATTTTTGTGCATTGATGGAACCACCATGATGCAATGATAGAATGATGGCACCACTGTCGTTAAAGTCATTTTCCTGCATTTACTTCATCCGAACATCTGCTTACAGGCAGATGAAAAGGCCCAAGCACAGAGAAGAGCACATGATCCTAAGGATGTGGATCCTAAGGATGTGGAGTCGGAAGCACACGGCTGTGAGAAGGAAAGTCTCAGCGAGAACGCCGAAGCAGCAGAGGACAGTCAATGGGTGAGACCTTTGGAAGAGGTGTGTGTTGAGTGCTGCGATGCGAAGTTATGCTGCTTTGCTTCACCCATCTAGGGGTTAGCCAACCATCCAAGCACGCTCTTGACGTCTCTGGTTTTTGAGGCCTCGCCACTGTTCCTGCTTCCTCGATGAGGGATAATAGACTGCCTCTCCACCCCATGGCCAGCGGTTGTCAGCAGTGAAGGAAAAGTCTGCTCGTACCCGTCCACAGCAATGCCCGCACATGGAATTTATGTACCCGTGCTTTCTCATAGGGGAGGCATCCATTGCAGCGTCTTTACGAAAAGTGGCTGAAAGATTTCCAAACTGAGCATGCTCTGAGTACACTTTGCGATGGGATTGTAGTCATGAAATCCAACATACCAGGAGTGGGCTATGGGCTGTTTTCAACCTCTGATTATCCTGAGAAGCATCTTTTGACCCTTATGTATGAAACATTGAAGACTTTCGCGGAGGCATCGAAGGAGTCTGATGCTACGTTCCACTATACCCTTGTCCTGGAAGGAATTCCGGGCTCTTGTCCTGGAAGGAATTCGTAAGCCTATTCCAGGCTATGGAGGGGCCAGCTTTGCAAACCATGGTAGAAAATTTGCAAACGCTAGTCTCCAGCGCATCCAGTTGCTCGGGGGTCTTGTGCACCTTTGTGGTTTGGTAACTACAAAGGCAATCATAAAAGGGTCGGAGCTCCTGGTAAATTATGGACCCGGGTACCAACGTAAACATCCATATGTACGGGACCCCCAAGATGATCCGAACGCTCATGGGTCCGTTTGGGATGAGACAACCATGCACGTGGCACAGATAATTTGTCCCTCTTGCTTTGGGGTGCAGTTGGGATACAAACTCTTAGGTGGAGATTGCCCCAGCTTATGCACGCAAGAGCCGTCTGTTCACGGGGGGCCCGCCGGCAGGGGACCCTTTACGCCAACTCCCCCCCTCCCCCCCCCCCCCCATCCCTGGAAAATGGCAGGAAAGTGCCGGACAATGGGCGCCGAAGGCGCCCGAAGTAAATTTTTCTTGAATAAGTAGAGGGTGAAAAAATGAGTTTTCACCCCATGTATCTATACTCGAAATACTCAGTTTTTTGAGGAGAACCCAATAATGGATGCTGGGGTGATGTAGCATCTCCGCCCACTTTTGGGCCCCCGATAAGGCAAGGTTGAGGCAGCCAATTCTGATTTTGACCCCGGCCGGGAATTGACCTACCATGCCTCCCCCCCCTGTTGCAATTTTTTTTTGCCAACAAACATACTGCAGAAATGTCTACCGCAATGAGGGGGTCATTTTAAGCCGTATATGTTGGGGTCCGGGGGCCCCCCTCCCCTTCAGCCAGCCCCAGACCCTCCCGACCCAGCCCCCCCCCCCCCCCCCCCCCCCCCCCCTCCTCCCCCGACCCTGAAATTGGCTGGAAAGTGGGAGGGAGTCGGCGTATGGCCTGTTGCTACGCCCCCCCACCGTGCGTCTGTTGTCTGTTATGCTCAAGTGTACTAGTACCCATCATCTGTGTGCAGATTGCTGCCTCGGACAGTGAACAAGTCCGAAGTGTCAAGGAACTTCGATCGTTCCATACGTCCTGGCGAGGGGGCTTGAAAAAGTGTACTGGTGCTACCCCTCAGGAGCTTGGCAACATGTTACGGCGAATTATTACCACCCTTCCAGGCGATTCCCCATGGCACGCAGCAGCACACAACGGGGTGAGATCTTTGGTGTTCATCGCCAAGGAGTGGAGTGACCCAGAGACATTCCAGGTTTGTGCATTCTTATGGCATTGTTGCCGGCACATTTGGATTTTGGAATGGGTGGGCGTTGCCCTGTGCCTTCTCCGCGTATCACAGGCTGTGGAAGCCTGCATTCTTGCCCAGTGTCCCCAACTGGGCAGTTTTCAGCACCGTATGCTTCTCCCACCGCAAACTCTCACATTGCCAGCGCAAGGACGTCAAAATCTGTGAAGAAGATAGTTTTAAGTTCACCGTTGATGTCATTGAGGATGAAAAAGTGATTGCTGTGATGCCAATCAGCCGCAGCTTCTGGTTCACCGGCGAGGACCACGTGCAGACTTCATTTTCGTTTGGAGATATCCTCTTGAGTCAGTTGTCAGTGCCGTACATTTGCCAATACTCTAAATCCACAGGTCTATTTGCAGTCGCAATGCTGTTCAGCCACACCTCGTGTGACCAGAGCGTCGAGGCATTTCGGCCTGTCAAAGTACCACCGCCATGTACCCCATCCACAAAATCCACGACCTCAGAACCCTTCACGGCATCCCCAACGTCAGCGCCATCCAGTGCGGTTCGAAAGGGGGCACCTACACAACAATCAAAGAAGGCCAAGCCACAAGCAAAGCTGGCACAAAAACCAAAACCAAAGAAGGCGCCACCACAGGCAGCACGAAAGCGAGGACAGCGTAGTCCAAGTGTCAGCAGCAGAACAAGCAGCGAGGAAAGCCCAAGGCTGAATCTAAGAAGACACCACAGCGTTGAAAGCAGCGAAACCAGCCAAGACAGGAGCCCTCCCCGGAAGCTTCGACCAGAAGACAAACGGCGCAACAGTAGGCACAGGTCACCATCTATCGAGAGTTGGTGTATGGGGAGCAGATCACCATCCCCTGCGGCAGCAGCACAAAGCGGCAGCCGTCAACCGGAACGTGATAGAAGGCCATCATCTCCTTCGGACAATGGTATGTTTGGTTGCAAGGCTCTGATATTTGTATGTTTTGTTCAGCTTCAGAGCTAGGCGAGCAACAACACAGGGTCTGCATGGTGAGGCTCTTTCAGGGGGGGGGGGATTTTTCCGCATTTTCCGCATTTTTTTTCACATTTTTTGGGCAGGTCCCTTAGTGTAATGTTCAAGAGGAAACATTCTACTGGCATTGTCTTGTAGTCAGTTGTTGCCGGAGGTTTTTTTTTTGGCAGATGGCAGGGGACCATTTTTTTGTTTGACCCTATCTGTCTATGTTCAAAAAAATCAGAATCTGTGGAGAATTCAAAAATGGATGAAAACCACAGAAAAGAACATTGACCCCGACCCGACCTCCGGGTCGGACCTTCGCTGATGGGAGCCTGAGTTGATGGGCAAATTTGTTTGAACTTTGTTTCCCCTAGTTGTGTATATTCAAAAAGAACAGGGGATCATTTTGAGATATGTATGTTGGGGTATCCCCCCCTCCCCCCCAGAAAGCCCGGCGGTTTGGGTCAATGGGGGAGCACCTGATGCGGCGCGGATATTCAGCGGTCCGGCCTGACCAAGCCGCTGTAGCTTCTGCCCCTAGCTGTTTTGAGCCTAGTCCGTGATATTCTTGAGTTGAACTACTGCACTAAGTTGTTCCATCAAACCGTCCATGCTTTGAGCGCCCAATTGTGCAAGAGGAGACAAAACATAGGGGTTTTGAGGGGCAAACACCATTCTAACCAAACCGCATTATCTATCGCATTTTTTGCCGCATTTTCCGCATTTTGTCTGCATTTTTCTGCATTTTTTGCCAATCCCGGCAACCGCATTCCCCCCCCCCCCGCGCTCTTTGGAGCAGAGAGGGACAAATTTATGTGCATCGTTGGAGAATGGACTCATTCATGTGCATCTATGTGCATCGTGGTAATCTGTGAGTAGCGGTCAAGTGCTTTGTCTATCACGCAGGACGCGAGAGAACAGACTCATCAGAGACAAGAAGCAGGAAATCTCAACGCCGCTCCAGATCGCCCTCATGCAGCCACCAACCAGACCATGGCAAAAGGATGAACGTGCCCAGTATGTCTGCTGCCACGAGGCCAGAGCTTTTGTACTGTGTGTCCTACCCTAGGATGGGTCTGTGAGAATTTTGGGCAGGGTGGGTTCCGGGTAGGGTAGGCCGTTGTGGAGCATTTTGGGTCGGCGCCTGGATAAGGAGAAGCGACAAGTACCAAAGGGGGAACAATGTGACATCAGTTTGAACCTGAATGTCTCCGCAGTGGTCTGTGAGTAGTTGTTAAACGCTCTGTCCTCAGGCCCTATTCCTCGGCGGGGAAGGGGCTCCTCAGAAGCACGAAGCAGTCGATCAAAACGATCAGCATCATGGCACTCTTCGTCGTGGTCAATGACAGACAGATACCGTCAAGCAGCCGCCATGACAGAAGACCGGCCCTGCCTGGGGACCGTGGTATGTGTGCTGACATTGGTACACAGTAATGAGCTTCGGACTTGGACAACCTTGCCAATGCCCACCCCTTTGGTCGCCGACAGGGAAGAGGGGTGGCCAAGCCGTAGGCCTGAACCATCCAAAATTGTAGCTTGCTGATGCCTCTTCTCGCTGGACATGAGTATGCATCTCAAGAACTCTGCTGTAGTCTGTGAGTAGTTGTTAACTGCTTTGTCCTTAGGCCCTATTTCCAGAACGGGAGGGACTCGTCTGAAGCACGAAGCAGTCGATCACAACGATCACCATCACGGCACTCTTCGTCGCGGTCAATGACAGACAGATACCCGTCAACCAGCCGCCATGACAGAAGAGCGACCCTGCCTGCGGATCGTGGTATGCGTGCTGACATTTGTACACATTAATGCGCTTCGGAGTTGGACAATCTTGCCAATGCCAACCCGTCTGGTCGCCAACAGGGGAGAGCGGTGGCCAAGCCGTAGGCCTGAACCATCCAAAATTGTAGCTTGCTGATGCCTCTTCTCGCTGGACATGAGTATGCATCTGAAGATCTCTGCAGTAGTCTGTGAGCAGTTGTTAACTGCTTTGTCCTTAGGCCCTATCCCTCGGCGGGGGAGGGACTCGTCGGAATCAAGGCAATCACAACGATCGCCATCACGGCACTCTTCGTCACGCCGGAGGACAGAATGGTCAGAGACAAGAAGTAGGCATTCATCACGGTCGCCCTCACGACGCTCCTCTTCACAGTCAATCTATGGCAGAACGCCAAACCTACCTGGGGACCGTGGTATCTTTGTTGCCCTGACATTTGGATAGATTTGTCAGCTTTGCACATATATGGGCTTCTCAGGGTGGTGTGGTTTTGAGAGGAGGGCAAGGTGCCCCCCAACCCCCCCTTCCATGATTGCCTCTCTGCTTGGCCGGCTACCAGATGGTACGGAGCGGAGGGATCCATCTATCTCACGCAACTCTTCAAGGCCTGATAGACAAGGAGCGTCAGCTGGTGTGTTTCCCATGCTGGTGAATCAGCTCCGCTAGGGCTATGACATTTGTACACACCGCTCAGCTTCGCCGATGCATATCCCTCTCAACCAACAGCTTGTGTGCACTCTCGGCACCCTTTACTGGCCTCAGACTGCAGTTTTTCAAGAAGGATTCCACAGCCGTGCTGCTCAAGGAGCCAGACCCGCAATGGGGATGACAGGAGGCCACCGTTGCCTATGGACTATGGTATGTTTGCTGCATGACTTGTTCTGTGTTCCGTGTCCATTGCATAGTAATCGGGAAGGGGCGAGGGAACCGTCACTTGGGGGTGTGAGGGAACCACTGCGCAAGGGTGTATACTGAACAAGGGGGGGGGGGGGGCTACATGTTGGTCAGCTTTTCGGATGGATATCCCTTTCGACCAATAGCTTGCATGCACCATTAGCGCCTTTTACTGTCCTCAGAATGCAGCCGTTCAAGAGGGATTACACAGCCGTCCTGCTGCAGGAGCCAAGCCTGCATCGGGGATAACAGAGAGCCACCATTAGCTGTGGACTATGGTATGATCCTTGAGTAGAGAGTCCTGACACTTGTACATGTTGGTTAGCTTTTCGGATGGATATTCCTTTCGACCAATAGCTTGCATGCACCATTAGCGCCCTTTACTGTCCTCAGACTGCAGCCGTTCAAGAGGGATTCCACAACCGTGCTGCTTCAGGAGTCAGGCTTGCAACGGGGATGGCATTAGGCCAACCTTACCTGTGGACTATGGTATGCTTCCTGAGTCGCCTGGGCAATATCTCAGCAATGGTCGTGACTTTTTACCTCGTCTGTCAGCTTGGCGAATGGACCAGCAGCTCTGCTTGCATTTGCCTTGGCACAAGCTGGCAAAACCATCCGAGATCCCACTTCAGCAATTCTTCACCAAGGGCTTTCACAACAAGCGAGTGGCATGACAGCCAGCCTTCAAAGAGGCAGCGGACAGCAGATCCTATGATGAGCCCTATGATGTACTCCATGAAGTGCAACACGCTGCTTGCGATGACGGGTTAACTGAAATAGTAATGGTGTGTGGACCCCCCGCCCTCAAGCCACCCCTACCATCCTCAGGACTTACGATTTTTTTGTAATCGCGTTTATTGCAAAAAAAAAGACAATTTGTTTTCTACAAGCATTTACCGCAAGACGAAATTGCACAAACTTACAATTTGTTTGCACTCCTGTGCTCTCCACGTTATACAATTTAGTATTCCAGGTGGGCACCTACTGAACCAATATATTGGTGTGCGCTCTGTAATTCTTTTCTCAGGCTGGTATTAGTGAGGATGAGTAATCACCCTCATGCAGGCATTCATCTCTTTGAGCAAGGTACACATACATGTCCAGTGCCTCAAACGCGTTGATTGCTGCATCCCCGCAACGAGTTCATCCGATTGTGGATGTACATGCTCTACCGGTGCAATCTCTTCGGTATTTGTTCGAATGACCGACAAGAGGGTGTCTGTTTGTGCTGATGACTCGCTGGTATTACACGCTTTCAATTTTCAACATGTTTATGCAAAATTGCTGTTACATTCCTTCTAGCTTACATGAAGGCCCATATCAGAGGGTTTTTCTCATTTCTTCTCATTATTCTTTTTTATGATGACAGCTGGGCGGCCCAGAAAGAGCTATGATGCATTAACACCCTCTTGCAAACGCATGCGGAAACTGCGTTTTGAGCAGGCACACAAACAATTAAAGCAAGGTCTTGCCGATAAATGTGGGGTTCCGCGTCCCACGCCACCAACCAAGCAGCCTCCAAAGATGCGATGCAGGTATCATCCTGTGCAAAATTCGAAGCGTGCAAGACCGGCGAGTCGGCAGCAGGTTATCAACACTCTCAAGTCACGCGTTCGCACAAAAGCCACAGAAAACGCACATATTGAGGCCCGGGAGCGCATGAATTGCTGGCGGAACAAAGTTAGTGACTTGGATAATAAATTGCTCGAGGGCTGTGACATTAGGACGACGCCACAGGGGGCAGCAATGAGCCCGTTCCAGGCACTGGACATGTATTTGTACCTTGCTGAAAGGGATGAATGCATGCATGAGGGTGATTATTCACCCTCATTATTACTTTTCGTGGATGCCTGCAACCTTTACGGAGACCGTGACTTGAAGTCCCCTGTCTTAGTCTTCAGTTTACCTGAGGCCAAAAGTCCGCATCAGACAATCATGCAACCTGCAATTGCACGCTATGTGGGGCCGGATGATGGGTATCAACTCAAGGGTATTCTCAATACGCACACAATGGTGCCTGCCATAGAGAAAGCCCTGACACGCGGTGTAAATGGGAAACCGCTTCGATTAAAGACATACCTAGATTTGGCCCAGTTGAACACATTTCTGGGGACTCACTGTCCACAATGCAATGACTGCTGCCCTTCTTTCCCAGCAACAAAGGAGGAATTCGTGCTACCAACCTTCGCCGGCACCGAATTGCGCACCTTAGCCGACTGGATTGCAATGAGCCCCGTCCCAGAATTACTTCGTCTTTTCAAGCATGAAAATGACATAGGTTGGGATGCACGGCACCTATGGGCAAATGTTTTGACCCAACCAATTGTACATGCCCTTTATCTATACGCAAAGAAGAACCTCCCAAACCACTATGTGCAGAATCTGGTCTCTCTCTACCGTTCAGTCTTCAACGTGTCGGACAAGTCTAAAAAATATTATGAACCCGAGGCTGAGGCAATTCACCAACCGCAAAGAGGATGCCGTGGGGATTTCAAGTTCGACTGTAAAGAGGCGAAAAGGGTACTGTTCCTTAATGGCTTCTGAGAAAGACTGGCAAATATTTTCCCCAAGTTCGGTAAGGATCCTGACGGGATGTGCATTGCACACCCACTGTTGAACAATGGATGTCCTCTGCCTGATCCGATTCAGAGATATATCAAACTGATGCACCTCCTGGGACAACAAATTTTGTACTGGAAGCCCGAAGCAGTGTCAATGAGAGACTCCTATGCTCTAGAGGCTCATCGATTATATGGCTTGGTGGGTCTCAGCGCCCGTCGATATGGACCAGGACTGCACATTTTCCTATTTCATCAAACCCCACGCATTCTGCACTCAGGAAATCTGGTTGGGGTTTTCACCGAGGGGGGGGAACGCATGCACCAGCCTCATAAAAGAATTACAGAGCGCACACCAACATATTGGTTCAGTAAGTGCCCACCTGGAATACTCGATTGTATAACGTGGGAAGCACGGGTGCTGGGCCTGTGGTTGTTTCGTGAAGAGAGGCCGTACAAGCACTTTGATCCTCTTACTCTACCTTCATTCTGAAGAGAGTCTGCCTGTGTTGGCCCTTACCCTCTTTGTCCTCCCATGTAGGTTCGCTAGCCCGTACCCTCTTCCCCCTCCAACGTAGGTTAGATGCCCAGCTCACCAAGTTGTCATCACCATCTACGCCCCTGATTGGAGAGGTGTCAGGCGGCGAGCTGCAGGACAAGAGGAGCGCCAGGGAACGGTTGCCCAGCCGGCCTTTGGAAGGGGGCCCTACTGCAGGCACATGTGTACTCCACGTTGACGCTTGGTGTCTGGTTTATGACGCCGATGGACGCGAGGAGATGCCCTTTGAGGTGTCCATTGAGGAGGTGTCCTTTGCAACCAAAAGACATAAACTAGACCCTGCAGCACTTTGTGATTGCGCTTGAAATGGAATCTGCTAATCCTCCTCAACCCTCAGTCTTTTCTGTGCTCCAGTAGCACACTGGGATGCCTACGGGCTAGGCAGTTCCCGCTGCATCTTATGGTCTCAGAATAAGCTTACCGTAACCAACTTAGGTTTTCTCAATTTCAGCCATGAATGTCGATGATATTGACACGTACCCAGTTGGTGCTGTTGTCAATTTCCAACGTTTAAACGGCAGTGTTGTGTCCACCAGGATTCTGGCCCCTCACAGCGTGGTGCCAACTACCGGACCACCACATGCGATATTGTACTTTACTTGCGATGTTCTCGAGGCAAAGTGTCTGTGTTTTCTCTGCAGGGCTTTTTCTGCAGGGCGTGTTTTCCTCAAAATGTGCCCTGCCTGAAGTTCCCCTGCAGCCCAGCTTTTGCCATTGCATCGTTTTATCCAGCTCAGGCAGCCATGAAGCCCCGTGCAGTCCTGGAGATAAATGTATTCCAAAAACTGAAATTTGTGTATCTGTAACTCTTGGGTGTGTGTATCATGTGTGCATCCCAACTTTCAAGAGTGTGTATCACATGTGTGTCCCACCATTTTCTCATTCTGGCGTGCGCTTTTTGTGCTCTATTCTAGACATCATTTTAAGCTAAGAACGCTTTGCTGCACAGGTTTACAAGCTGGTAGTTGTAGCTCAGTTGGTGAGGCACTGCTCTGCTGAGATTGTTGAGCGTTACTTCGATTCCTGGCATGCACACATGTCAATGGTGCTATGTTCGACATGTGTGTCCAACCCTTTTCCCATTCCGTTTCCTGTGGGGGATGGCCAAGATCTCGTTCCTCCCTTCATGGATTTCATGTATCACATGTGTATGCCAGGCATCTGAAGTGTGTATCGTGTGTGTATCCCCCCCAAAAAAAGTGTGTATCTCGTGCTAGCGGTGATACGCACTATCCCCAGGACTGGCCCCGTGCCGCCCGGACTTCCGGTGGGTGCCCTCCCCTGTGGAGAATATGGAACCCGGTCCCATCCCGGTGACTTTCAGTCAGAGCCCACGTGGTTTGCAAGTTTTTGTGCCTGGCTAAGGGGGCGTACCGTGCGCTGTGCGTGCGCTGTGCACGCGCTGTGCGCGCGCTGTGCGTAAGGTTGGCTGTTCTCCACCAGCAGGAGTTCGGTGAGTTCTGAAGATTGAAAGGACATCATTGAATGGCTGCTGCAGTGGACGGGGCTATAGGGGGAAGAATTTAGGTTCCTGGGACCCATGGCAAGCATCAGATGTTTGAATTTTCGGGATTTGAGATGGTTGTGCATGATTCCGCGGGTAGGTGGTTTTCGGGGCTGTTACCCGGATAATCACCGTAATAGTTGGCGCTGTGCCCGCGCTGTACGCGCGCTGTGCGAAAACGCCCCCTAATGCTTGTTGTGTTTGCATGCTGGGTTGTTCCTTTGAATTGCAGTTTGGTTGCACTTGTGGGGAGTCCGTTTGGGAGTCCGAGGGAGCCCATTTGGGGAGCCGATACACACATCGGAAATGTCGATTGGTGATCACCTGCAGGTTCGTCAGAGAGGGTGCTTGAAGGACGGCGCCATGTGTGATGTAATCAAGTTTCGTCAGGGCATAGGTGGAGAAGGCGCGGATCCTGCGCACGGGCTTCGTGTGATCCTCTGTGGCTAACTGAGACCTAGTATGACGGAATACGGGGACAACCTTCCCCAATATTTGTCGGATGGGGAGTTGGGGGAGCGTCAATGGGGGACCATCAATTTTTGTCAAGCATAGCTGGAACACGAAGCAGAATCTGACCGGAAACTGCACTGCGCTGCGCTGCGCTGCACTGCACTGCTGCCTTGGTAGGTTGTGTGTGGGTAAAGATTCCCAAATCACCTCATTGGTATTGCATAGCATGCATGAATCTGCAGGGACCCACCAGTTTTGCTTGACCCTGTGCCCCCTGCTGACAACAATTGCAAATGGATGCAAACGCATTTGGCATTTACAGCGTAAATTCAACACTACCCAAAACGAAAGCAATGGCAGCAATGCAGCTGGTGCACTGTAGATGCCGACACATCGAATAAATTTCGTGTCTGTTTTGAATCATCATGGAACAGGCACTCATGAGCCTGGATCGGGCTATAAAAATATTTCTTGTCGGGAATAGACATATGGCACTGGAAAGTACCAATGCCCGTTTCTTCTGGCATCCCTTTCTGAAGGAGACCGACCAGAAGCTGCATCTAAGGGCCGGGGGGAGTGTGTGGTGGCGCACGTAAACCCAGAGAGCATGCAATGCACAGGGCGCAGCCTCCCGTCATCACCACATGACATGTTGTGATTTCGCCCCCCCCCCCCCCGGCTTGGTCGGACTCTGGGAGGAAGAACATAACCCGGCCACAAAACCAATTAGGCCATTTCCTTGGTTCATTTGTTTTACCACATTCACTCATTTTTGTCATACATTTTTGGCCGGTTTGCGGCCATCTTCATTTGAATGGCCATTATACCCGCCCCATGATCGGCCCAACACGAAACTGCGCGCCATGCTCCAGGTACCTACAATGAGCAGGGAAAAAACAATCACATTGAAATGATATTTTTTTGGATCAACGTTAGAACTATCAGTTTCGGCACAGCAGCGAACCTTCCCAGAAGGATCTCAAAAATTGGCTCCAACCCTCAACGTCCACTTTCCGTGTCCGTTGAATATGCGGAGTGGCAGAATTCGTTTTCATCTGAAGGTTGGCTGTCCACTCTGTAGCATACGCGGATACCCCCCCCCTTGCGCAAGCACTGCCTTGTCTAAGCACATGAGCCCGTGTTACCGTCATTTTGATTGAATTTTCTGACCACGGTTTTTATGGTCAGAAAGGTAACATTATGCGATTGTGGTTTGCTTGTAGAGGGAAAGGTGGGCTTGATCATGCTTGTGGTAGTTCCTCCTGCTCATACCAAGCTTTACTTCATCAAAGATATTGTTGATGACAGTTTTGTCCCAAGGAATAGGAAGCCTAAACCCATTCCAAAACCCGAAGCCAAGCCTGCCCCAAAGGCTGCCCCGAAAAGGGGAAGCATGCCCAATTGTTCAAGATGACGCGCAAGGTGGGAAAGGGCTTCTATTGGACAGCTCCTGATGGCCCTGATGGGCAGTGAGGACCTCCAGAACTCGCTGAATTTTGCCTGCACATTGTGTTGTAGTGCCCTGTTGCGACAATTGTGATTAGGGTGAGGTATGAGCAGTTTTCCGATGACATACGTTCTTTTGGTACCGCCCGTCGCGCGCAAGCACTGCCTTGTCTAAGCACATAAGCCCGTGTTACCGTCGTTTTGCCGACTTTCAGCATGCTTGCGCAGAGGGGGGGGGGGGGACTATTTACACCGGGCGCCAGTGCACAGGGCTGAGCGGCAGCTGCGGCCTGTTTGATTGTGGTGAATTCGTTAAAGCCTCGGGCACCAAGTCTCCAGAGTTTGCAGCACAAAGACTGCGCTTAATGGGCAGAACTGACGCCTTGGTCCGAGGAACACAGACCCTTTGCAGCAGATAGTATGACCCCGTGGCGTCATTTCATCTGCCTAGTCCTTCTCCCCTCCGATGGGTGATGCACTGCCGCCCCCTCCCAATCCTACGGCAGCCTTTTAGACTTCTGCCGGATCCTTCACGGTGGAGATCTTCCTGGACTGGATGCCCTTGACTGCCAGCAACTTCATCCAGTTGGCAAAGACGGGCTTTTAAGACGGTCTGCACTTCCACCGCGTCAGCCTCGATTTTGTGGCTCCATTTGGATGCCCCCTTTCCCGCAATGCCAAGAAACTGAAGAAGGCCGGTACTGGTGGCCCTGAGGGGGGCTCACAGTTCCCCAATCTGGCCACAAAGGAGATCATGCACCTACTGAACCAATATATTGGTGTGTGCTACGTAATTGTTTTATGAGGCTGGTGCATGCGTTCCCCCCCCCTCGGTCGACATAGGTCGCCATGCATCCCAACCTATGTCATTTTCACGCTTTAAAAGACGAAGTACGTTTGGGAATATTACCAATGGTTGCACATGAGCCCCGCAAGCAAGCCCCATGAGGTAGATGTGCTGCTGAGTTGCGGTGTGGAGAGAGTGTTCAACATCGGTTCTTCTATTCTGCTCCATCATATCATGCCCTTTGGAATGTTTCTGCCCTCGTTTTGGTGTTTGTCTGGTTAGAGGTTTCTATTTTCTCTCAATAATGGCAAGCCCGATCACCGCATCGTGTCCAGACTACAAAAATTTTAAAAAAGACCCAAAATATCCCCACTGCTGCCTCTGCGACGTGGAGGTCTCCGAGAACCCCACGTCGTGGAAGTGGCATGTCCAGGGGAAGCAGCATAAACGAAAGAAAGAAAAGCTGAAGGTGGAGGAGGCGCCACCAAAGGGAGCAGGGAAGCGACGCCGCTCCAGATCGCCCTCATGCAGCCACCAACCAGACCCTGGTAAAAGGATGAGAGTGCCCAGTATATGTGCTGCCACGGGCCAGAGCTTTTTTAGTGTGTGTCCTGCCCTAGGGTGGGTCTGTGAGAATTTTAGGCTGGGTGGCTTCCACGTAGGGTAGGCCATTGTGGAGGATTTTGGGTCGGCGCCTGGTCAAGGCATTTTGCCTTTGGTGAGGCATTTTGCCTGTGGTAGTTGGGTGGGTGAATGTGCAATAGCATATATGGGTTTGGGGTTCGCAAAAAATCTGGGTGGGTTGGCACACAGTAATGAGCTTCGGACTTTCACAACCTTGCCAATGCCAACCCGTCTGGTCGCCGACAGGGGATAGGGGTGGCCAAGCCGTAGGCCTGAACCATCCAAAATGGTTGCTTGCTGATGCCTCTTCTCGCCGGACATGAGTATGCATCTCAAGAACTCTGCTGTAGTCTGCGAGTAGTTGTTAACTGCTTTGTCCTTAGGCCCTATCCCTCAGAGCGGGAGGGACTCGTCAGAAGCACCAGGCAGTCGATGACAACGATCACCATCTTCGGACTGGGACAACCTTGCCAATGCCAACCATTACGGGAGTGACGGAAGAGTTCGTGGTGCGGCAGCTACGCCGGCAGGACGAGTTGGCTCCGCGATACCGAGTGCGCCATGTACCAGAGAAAGAAGAGTACTTGAGCATCCGGTGGGATGCCCGGGGGAAAGCGAGTTCGGAGGTCTTACGAGAACGCCATTGCGGGAAAGTAGACTGGTAGGCGGCGCGGTGGAGATGTGGAGCGCGGCGCCGGGACCGGGATCCAACGTGAAGGATATGGCCTGGGTGTACCAAGAACAGTTGGCCTCAAAGGTGGCAGTGCAAGCGCAAGCGGTTCCGTCATCAGAGAGGGACGTGTACAAGATGACGGCGGCGGCAGGCAGGATCTTGTCGCTGGACATGAGTATGCATCTCAAAGTCTCTGCAGTAGTCTGTGAGTAGATGCAGATGCAGACGCAATGAAGTCCAGTGTCAGGAGTTCTGAATTTTGATTGATTTAATGATTTCATTGAGCGGTGGTGTTGTTGATAGATAGTCAGCTTCAGTTTTGGAGAACCCGTGGGGGTCACATGTGAATTTTCGTGTGTGTGGCTTCCCCCACCCTCTGATCCCCCCCCCCATGTGACTGCTCGGCAGTCCCCTGGTCTCTGCCAAGTTGCATTTTTTTTTACCATTGAGGTAGGAGCACCCTGGGGCAATGCCTATTTTGTACCAGTCGGAGCCGCCCTGTGTGCTGCCCAGCCCGCTGTTGGGTTTTCTTTTTGTCCTCCTAAGAGGTCTATATGTGCTTGTCCAGGTGCAGTAAGTGGACGGCTATACCCACGCTGCCCTGGATTTCTTTCGCCTTGGCAGATGGAAGGGGTAAAGAGGAAAGGCTGCTGCGCCAAAAATTGCAGCCTGGGAACTCTGGGCCCCCTTTGATGTAGAGTCGGATGTCAGCAGTTCAATTCTGCCTGGGAACTATGACATTCCTCTCAAGGCAGGTGCCCTTCTTATATTTTGTATGTATTTGCATGCACTGTATTTGCATGCTGTTTTTTACGCCTGTGTTTGATTTCTGGAAGTGCAGATGCCTGAGCTCTGTGTTCATTCTGCACTTTGTGCGATGTTGAACTGATTGAGAGAACCAGATGCTCAGATGCTCAGAGTGGTGCGGCTTGTTGCGATTGTCCTTTGTTTTCATTACCATTGGTGGTTCCTTGGACTGAAACGTGTTTCCAGTTGTATTGCACCAGTGTGGACCGATGAAAAGAACCAAGGTCCGAATGAAAATCACTGAGTCACAAAGCAAGGATCCGCGTTGGGAACCAATCGATACATTGTGCTTGCGTTTTTGTAAGTGAAATCAGCTTCCGTCTACCACCAGTGTGCCTGAGCAATTGCCAGTGTGCCTGAGCAATCACCTTGGGCTGTTGGCTGCAAGTAGCTGGGCGTAGTGCCGGTGTCCTCCGACGCACCCTTGCCCGGTGCTACAAACAAACGCAACGGTCAACCTTTGGCCGAGCCGGCTGAGGGTGCAGATGGGGACCAGTGGGGAGCACGGCGCCCGATAGCTCTGAGCATGCGAGTGTCTGCGTGGTAGGGAGACAGTGCGAATGGGGGTGAGGTAACCTCACATGTGTTGCGTTTGCGGTGCTTTAGTTTTTTTTTTTATCTCATGCCAAGGCCTGTGGTGCTGCCGTGCTTCCACCCCCTGCCGCCGCCGGCGCCAGCGCATATGGGCCGGCACAGGCGCCAGCGTGATTTGGGGCGTTGGGAGAAAGACCGGCAGCAGGGGCATGGCACGCGCCCACCCGGTGCCGGTGCTGCGGGGATGGGCGCGGGAGCTCACGGCAGCGGTGAGCGGTGCACGGCGCTGTGGAAAGATCGTGGACGCCGCGTGCGTCTTGAACGCAGTTTGCATGCTCTTCCCCAGCGCCCTGGACCTGACAGCGCTCCTGGTGGGGGCGTTTGAGTACTTCATCAGCGTGGGAGCCTCGCGGCCCGGGGCCTCCGTCAGCTTCACGGGAGTTGGGCTAGCGGTGGCCCCGGGAGCGGTGCGTGCGGCGCTGCGATGGAGATACGGGGCGGAAGCTACCCACGCGTGGAGAGCGCCGCGGCAGCACTTCCTGGCGGGTGCGATGCGCCAGGCGGTGTATGATATAATATTGCCCCTCTGGGACGCAGGGCCGTTCGTCCTGCGGGGCGTGCGGCAATTGGTTCGGGACCAGTGGTGGCATTTGCCACGGTGCAGGCTGGTGGTGTTGACTGGCTGGTGTCCGGGTCCGTTGGCGGGTAGTGCAGGACACGCGTTGGGGCTGTCGTACACGGGCTGGCTGGCGTGTAATCAGCATGGGACAGTTTATGTGGGTCAGCACCCCGATGCGGCCTTAGAACTCATCCGGCAGTGGCTGCCGGTCGTGTGGGAGGCTTGGTATCTCTGCATGCCGCAGCCTGAGTTGTTGCAGGCACCGCCTGTGGTTGGGAGACCAGGTGCAGGGGTGCTGTGTTGGGAGGGTGCTGTGGGTCGGGAGAGGCTGTACCGCGCTGCGGTAGCCATTGCGGAGGACTGGTACGCGGGGCAGGTGCCCGTGCGTATGATGCGTGATGCACCGGAATTTTGTAGCTGACGCGACAAGCGTGCTGCGGGCCGAGAGTGGCTGAGTGTGCCTGGGCGTCGTGCCCCTGCCTACTGACGTGCCCTCATCCGGTGCAGCAACCAGACACAACGGTCAGCCTTTGGCCGAACCGGGTGAGGGGGCTGTCGGGGCCATGAGAAGTTACGGCGTCCGGTTACAGCGGCAAGAGTGCTATAATTGACGCATTGCAACTGCGAGGGGGGGTGTCACGGCGTAGGCGTGTGTTGCGCGGGGTGTGTGTGTTGCACGGCGCGGCCGATCAAGGCGCGCAGCCGATTTCTTTTTTTTTCTTTCAGGGCAGACCCAGCCTGCTATCATGTATTTGCATGCTGTTTCTTACGCCTGTGTTTGATTTCTGGAAGTGCAGATGCCTGAGCTCTGTGTTCATTCTGCACTTTGTGCGATGTTGAACTGATTGAGAGAACCAGATGCTCAGATGCTCAGAGGGGTGCGGCTTGTTGCGATTGTCCTTTGTTTTCATTACCATTGGTGGTTCCTTGGACTGAAACGTGTTTCCAGTTGTATTGCACCAGTGTGGACCGAGGAAAATAACCACGGTCCGAATGAAAATCACTGAGTCACAAAGCCAGCATCCGCGTTGGAAACCAATCGATGCAGTCTGCTTGCGTTTTTGTAAGTTAAATCAGCTTCCGTCTACCATCAGTGTGCCTGAGCAATCGCCAGTGTGCCTGAGCAATCACCAGTGTGCCTGGGCAACTACCAGTGTGCCTGAGCAACCAGCAGTGTGCCTGAGCAATCGCCAGTGTGGACCGATGTAAACAACCAAGGTCCGAATGAAAATCACTGAGTCACAAAGCCAGCATCCGCATTGGGAACCAATCGATACATTGTGCTTGTGCTTTTGTAAGTGAAAGCAGCTTCCGTCTACCACCAGTGTGCCTGAGCAATTGCCAGTGTGCCTGAGCAATCACCAGTGTGCCTGGGCAATCACCAGTGTGCCTGAGCAACCAGCAGTGTGCCTGAGCAATCGCCAGTCTGGACCGATGTAAATAACGAAGGTCCGAATGAAAATCACTGAGTCACAAAGCCAGGATCCGCCTTCGGAACCAATCGATACATTGTGCTTGCGAGCCTTATGTGGAAGTACCATTCAGCATTTCACGAGCATGAAAGTAGATGAAAACTCAATTCCACCAACCAAGAAGCTAGTTTGGAGCCTTTTGAAAGTGTGTTGCACCTACTACACCAGTTGGAACATTGTAGGAAAGGTCAAAAAAACGTTGCAACACCTTTTTGCGCAAAAATCACTTATGCTTGGTTTTGGTAAGTGAAATCAGCTTCCGTCTAGAGGTTTGGGTACTAGGGTGCTCCCCGAAAGGTCAAAAACCAGTTCAGAATGGTATGGGTAAATAATGATTGCAATTCAACTTCAGTTTCTTGCTTAGATGTGCCTTGGTGTCGTGCATTCAACCAAACTACGTGGACTTTTGCGCAAAAATCACTTATGCTTGGTTTTGGTAATTGGAATCAGCTTCCGTCTAGAGGTTTGGGTACTGGGGTGCTCCCCGAAAGGTCAAAAACGCATTGAGAATGGTATGGGTAAATAATGATTGCAAGTTAGAAGGATAAAGGCATCAGTGAAAAAGTTGTGAAAAAGAAGTGGAATCAGTGCAATCAGTTAAAAAAGATGGGGTGCCCAGAGGTGCCTTCCCGGTTGTGCTAATGCCCACTTGGCTGTGGGGAACACTTATACGATAATGATTTATGTCCAAGGTGGCAAGTTAGAAGGAAGTGAAATCAGTGAGAAAGGTTCGGAAAAAGAAGTGGAATCAGTGAAAGCAGTGAAAAAAGATGGGGTGCCAAGAGGTGCCTTCCCGTCTGTGCTAATGCGCAATTTGGCTGTCGGGAACACTTATACAATAATAATTTATGTCCAAGGTGGCAAGTTAGAAGGAAGTGAAATCAGTGAAAAAGGTTCTGAAAAGATGTGAAATCAGTTTTGTGACGAAGGGTCAGCTTAAGGACAACGGTGAGAGGGTGAGGAAGCGCCAACCCTGGCGGTAGCGGTGGCGTAGGACAGACTTCACCAGGTAGAAGCCCTCCTTAGCCATCTCCTCGGCGTTCATGTCGGGGAGTTCCCCTTCAACTTCCATAGCGCTGGCAGCCCCTTGTAAGTCTAGGGCGGCGATCTCCTCGTTGTTAAGCTCCCACTCTTCCCCACAGAGGTCTTCAGGGTCATAGTAGCGCTTCAGATGTTGAGCAGCACACACCAGGGTCCCCCCTAGACGGGGAGAACACCGCACGGTGATACGGTGTCCATCCACAGATAGAATCTTGTAGGGCCCGAAGTATGGGTCGTCGCTGGTAGAGCTTGGCCAGGCGGGTAGTCGGCTGTGAAGCACCAGCACCAAGTCCCCCACTTGGTAGGTGGCCCGTACTCGGTGCTTGTTCTTCTTGTTCCACTGACGCTCCCTCACTCTCTGGAGCATAGCCTTGGCCTTGTCCACCTTCGGTTGTTGCTCTTGGACCCATTCACCGACAGAAGAACGGGTGTCGTCTGGATAGGGGGCATGTGGGAACCACGCCAGGCGCCCTAGGAATAGCTCGTGGGGCGAGTAGCCAGTAGCTGAACTCTCTTGGGAGTTCATCATCAAGGATATGGCGGGGAGTAGTCTCACCCAGTCTCTGGTGCGTTCAGTTTTGCATGATATCCTTACATTCTCCTTGAGGACACGGATCTGTCGCTCACATAGGGGGTTGCTGGTGTGTGAGTAGGGGATCCCCGTAGACACCTGTACATTGAGGGATCTCAGGACCCTCTTGTACCAGCCAGTATTTGAGCGTGGTCGTACGTCCTCATGGGAGTTGATCTCCTTGGGCGCCCCATAGACACAAAACGACTCCTCCAGGAGTATCTTGATAGTCTCCTCCCCGGTAATGTGTTTGATACATGGGAACACCCTGGTAAACCTGGTCAACCCACAGGTTACCACGAGGGCGAAGTCATAGCCCCTGAACTTCGGCATCTCCGTGTAGTCCACGTATAGAACACTGTTAGCACAGTGAGGGATGGGCAGGGTCGAGTAGAGACCTCTGTCCCTGATATCCTCTGGTTTGCAGGACCTGCACGGGCACTTGTCCATGATAGGATGGAGGGCTTTCAGCAGGTGGTCGTCAGTCCAAGTAGTGTGGAACCACTGCTTGAATAGCCTCAGGGTACGGTCAGCACCCACACGACCGCTCGACTCATGGGTCCACTTCAGCAGCGCCGGGACTCTATCACTAGGTACCACGATGCAGTCCTCGTGCCAGAGGTAGCTCTCGTCCCTCTTCCACTGATCTTGGTTGACCAGGAGGGGTTCAAGGCGTTTCTCCAGCCGCTTGTAGATATCCCCAAACTCCTTCAGGTACTCCGATTGTTGGAGTCCATCCAGGGGGCGTATCATAGTCATGTTGAGGTCCAAGTGGACGTCCATACGGCTGAACGCCTCCTTAGCCAGCGCTTCAGACCGGGCACCAATCAGGGCGTCGGAGTTGTTGCGGCTGATGTAGTCTGCACACTCATTCTTCATTACCTGGATATGGTGTACCGTCAGCCGTAGTTGACTGAGGTAGGTCCACCAGCGCCGTAGCTTGGCCTTCTCAGGTGGGGGACCTTTCTGAAAAGTGCGGACCGGCTCTTGGTCGCAAAGCCAGACCACAGGGTTACTCCCCAACAGTCGTGCTTGTGAGGATAGCACCAGCATATCCGCGAGCAATTCCTGCTCATAGGTGGAGTAGTTCCCCCTGGCCTGGTTCCATTTCCAGTTCCAGTGACCCAGAGGTACTGGGACCCACCTTTCGTCAGGGTAGCTGTGCTTGAGAGTTCCATCTCGGTTGAGACCTTCTGTCCCCCATTGGGAAATGGCCGAGTCGAACTCCTCCTTCTCTAGTGCTTGCCATTGGAACAACGTTTCACCACCGCCCACATTGCTGGCGTGGGTCACCAGGAAAATCTTCCCGTTTGCAACAGGCACGCCCAAGCACTTAGCGTTGGCCAGCTTGTCTTTGAGCTCGTCAAACGCTTGTTTTTCTTGTGGGCCCCAGCACCAAGTAGTACTCTTCTTGATCAAGTGCGTCAGAATGGCGCTGGTGTAGGTGAAGTTTTTGATGTGGCGGCGATAGAAGTTGCACGCCCCAATGAAACTGCGTACATCATGAAGTCCTTTCTTGGGGTCTTCATGTCGTACCTTAGCATCCATCAGGGATTTGGCCTTAGAGGCCGCTGGGGTCCACCAGCCATAGCCAACGTCAAACCCCAGGTACTGCATGGTCTCCTGCATGAACTCACACTTCTCCAGCTTGAGTCGTGTGGGTTTTTCTTGGCAGACTGCAAAGAACTCACCCAAGAGGATTAGGTGGTCCTCCTGGGTATTGGTCCCGAGGTATACATCGTCGATGTGTGCTTCCATCTGGGCCCCCCGGGATATAAGTTCCTGCACCTTAGGTCTCCTTCGTAGGATGGACAAGATCTTGTTCATCAGCTCTTGGAATAGAGCGGGTGCGTTGGCCACGCCAAATGGCATGACCTTCCACTTGAACACCCTCCCCTGAGGGGTGATGAAGGCTAGCAGCTCCTGAGCGTTGGGCGTCAGGTCCACTTGCCAGAGTCCGCTCCTCTTGTCCATCTTGGTCTTGTAGCGACAGGAGGCTATCTTCTCAAGGGTAGACTCTATATTAGGAATGGACCCTGAGTGGTTCAGCGTTCTCTTGTTCAGCTCTTTGTAGTCCACTACCAGCCGCTTGGGTGTAGACCCAGGTTGAGCCACCAGGAAACAGGGGCTGCAGTGTTGGGGGTAGTCCCCGTCCTTGTACTCCAGGACTAGGCCAGCGTCGATACATTCTTGTATCTGTCGCTGAATCTCGTTGGCCTGCTCTTTAGGAGCTGGATAGAGTCTCCTCCGGAGCTTGTGACCCACGAGGTTGGGTTTCAGCTTGAGGTCCATCTGTACCAGCTTGTCACATGAAGCTGGAGGGGGTAGTTCTCCGAACACCTCCAGATAGGTCCTTATAATCTTCTGCACCCGCGGGTCCAATAGCTTGATCTTGTCCTCCATGTCCTCGTCAAAGTGTATGTTGCTTGCCCCCTGAGTAATAGACGTCGGGAGGTGATTCTGCACCGACTCTTCTCCCTTGGTAGTGTCCTTCAACCCTTGGTAGGCATATAGTAGGTCTTGTTCAACCATCTCCGATGGACGATGGCAACATAGGCACGCTTGAGGGGGTTCACATACACATTCCTCGGAGAGGTCCTCCTCCTCTGGGGTCCTCACATGGGCGCCCCACTTGCTCTTCATGAGCTTAAGTTCTACCTCCCTTTGCCAGGTGGTGATCTTCTGTTCGAGGTCCTCCTTCAATTGGGATAGATCTCTCATACGTCCTTGCTTCAGTGGCCATGAGCTGCAGGTAGGCTTAGCGTAGCATAGCTCTTTCGCCACCAACTTCCTTTTGGAGTCCACATACTCCCTTAGCCTGGATCGAGGGTGCAGCTCTTCGTCCACGGGGTCTTCCACCCTCATGGAGAGTAGGGGTTTCAGTGGAACGACGTACTCGGCGTTCTCCACTTCCTCCACACAGGTCTGCACGAAGAAGGCGTCGTGCTCAGTTTCGTCATCTGAGTGGATAGAGCTAGGTAGCTCGGATAGTCCACACTCAGAGACTCCATCAGGAACAGGTACATGGCAGGGAGGGTTTCGGGCGTTGGTGTTAGTCACGACGTATTCATCTCCTCCGGGTATAGTCTCAATAGCATCTTGAGGTCGTAGTCGATCCTTCAAGTCACCCAAGGTGAGTCCATCGCTTTCTCGTTGTATAGCCTGGACCAGAGTCGAGTCCAGATCCTCCCAGGGGATGGAGGCAAGACCTCCGTCCACCACGCTGAGCATACTCCTCCATTCGGGTTTCCCAATAGGCGTCTTACGCCCGAGAGGCACGTAGATGGCCTCATCAGGTAACCGAACAGAGCTGATAGTCAGCCTGTCAAGGAGGTTTCGCCAGTACTCGTTGCCCCCATGGGCTCCCCAATCGGGGGAACACAGGACCATACGGGAACGTTCCAAGGCCACCTTGGTCAAGACCTTCCCCAGTTCACTGAACCTGGGGTTCCCGTAGGCCATCCCGAAAGAGGGCCAGTAAAATTTGTAGCTGCAGTTCTTCCCCTTGCTGCAGTACAGGTCCAGTACATGCTGCTTGTCACTGGCGAACAACACCACCCTCGGGTCTTCTCTGGAGTAACCCAACTCCTTCAGACCTTGGTCTAGGACTTCCCCCAATAGTTGATAGTCCTCAGGTTTGGAGGCCGCCATCATGTTCGAGGGCTCCTCCTTCGATACACTCAGGTAGCTCGAGGTATGTTCCGACTGCTCCAGTGGCACAGACTCTCTGCCACTGCCAATACAAAGTTGAAGGCCCAAGTGTCCATCACATAGAACCAATGGGCGATAGTCTGGGAGCTCATAGGTACCTCCACCTCACAGTCCCTGCAGCTGTGCACCACATGTCGATCCCCCATTCGTATAGCCGCGGTGGTCATGGTGTTGTTCAGGCTCCCACAAGGTAAAATTTTCTTGGCCACTATAGATATGGTGGCGCCAGTATCCAATACCCCCAGGTATTCACGTCCCCCTAGTCGGATACGTACCCAAAACACCGGTTCCTGGGCGCCACCGGAGCGTCCCTGTCAGAACTCTGCGGGACAGGTCACCTCGAACCCCTCCTTCCGCAATTTGCGGGCCATCTTCATGAAACAGCTTCTCTTCTTAGCGTTGCCGTCATCCTTCGTGCTCCCGCTTGGCCCCTTGTTCTCGCTGGGCCTGCGTTTGTGAGCGTGTGGTAGGACCAGACTGCCCTCTAGAGGGCTCGGAGTTCCGCCCTGGATTAGGGTTGGGGTTGCCTCCGTTCTTGTCCGTGTTCTTGTTGTCGTTGTCTGGCTGGCAGTTAGCGCCTCCTCCTCGTTCACCTTGACTTTTGTCTTGCCCTTGTCCATGTCCTTTCGACCTGCCCTTGCCGGAGTCGTTGCCTTTGCCTTTGCCTCCACCTTTGCCAGAGCCTTTGCCAGGATCCTCACCCTTCAGCTTCGCCAACAGGCGCTGCTTGTGGTAGCACTCATCCTCGTAGTGCTTCCTCTTCCCACAGAAGGCACAGGTGATAGTACACCTGTAGTGATCCGGCAGCTTCGCCTTGGCGCCGGTGTTGGTCTCCTGCTGCTCCCCTTGGACTACGAAGCAGTCTCGCTGCTCGCAGTCAGGGGCGTGCTGCAGGTGGCCCTGCTCGTCTTTGGCATCACACCAGAAGAGCTCCTTGATGTTTTCCATGATACGGGCGTGTTTCGGGGTAGTCCCCTGCCCAAGTCTCCATCCTTGGTTCCCTGTGCCATGGCTTCCAGAGCCTCCCCCTCCAGGACGGTAGTTGTTCAGGTGCTGGTCGCTTTCTTTCTCCAGCGCCAGCTCCAGGAGTAGTACACAAAGATCCTCGTATTGGAGGGCTCTAGCCTTGCGCTCTGCTGTTGAACGGCACTCGTCCCACAGCTCTCGAGGGAGCTTAGCCACCAACCAGAAAAGCAGGTCGTCGCTGCTGTAGGAACCGGGCGTCAATCGTCCAGCTCAGTGATCCAAGTCAGCCAATAGCTCAGAGACCCTGCCAGGTTTGGGTTTGTTGGGCAGCATGTGCAGGTTCTGGATCTCGGCCCTGATGGAGAGGTTGGTTCCATAGGTCGGGTACTGCCTCTCCAAGGCAACCAACACATCGGCAAAGGTGGCAGACTTAGTCACGATCTGTTTGACCTGCTTCTACAGGTACTTGGTTTTGCATCACTGCAGGAGCAGATCGCACTTGACCCGTCCACTAGCGTGGGTTTGGCCGGTCAATTGGAGAAACGGGCCAAAAATCTCAGCGAACTCGCTGAGGTCCTTGCCTGTGAAACTCAGGCAGGTTCACCACGATCTTGGAGGTGGCAATAGCCTTAGCCTCCCGAGACCTGCGTCCCTCAGGGCGTCGGGTCTTCTTCTTCTTCTTCTTCTTCTTCCCACTTGGGTTCTCGTGGTCCTCCGGGTCGTCGTCCTCCGAGGGCGAGGCAGAAGTCATCGACGGCGGTCCATCATCGGGGGGATCCCCGCCTAGGTCACCGGAGACGTAGGGCTCCACATCCACCATTCCTCTAAGGGCAGTCAGCCCCAGCGGTCCAGCTCAGCTCTCGTATAATTCTCCAGGTGACTCTAGGGTGGCTGGGCCGTCCTCGGCACGAAACGGCTTCTAGGCATCACAACAGGGGTCGGCATCGGTAGGCTCCTCAAGCTCCCCAGGGTGTTCGTCAACCCTGCCACCAGGTGGTTGGCCTGTACTCGATGGGGTGACATTCCCACCGTGGTAGGTGACGCTTGGGGCGGTATCAGGGGCTCCAGTTTATCTCGAATCCCTTGAGTGAGGTCGCCAACAATTTTAGAGGTGGCTCCTCGGAGCACCTCGTTGATCTCCCCGATCCTCTACCCCGGCTCCTGCATGACTCAGGTCCTCTCCTCAACCCACTCAGGGTTGCATACCCAGGAACATCCACATAGGCTCCCGTAGCGGGTAGAGGATGGTGATAGTCAGCCGCATGCCATCGCGGCGCAGAACTGGAGGTCACCGGCTCACTGGTAGTAGTTGCCTCTGGAAACGCAGTGGTAGGAGGGTTCACACCATAGGCAGGGTAGGTAGGCATACCAGTAAAGCCTATGCCCTCAGCCATAGGCGGGTTGGTTATGGGTGTGGATGTTGCAGCGGCTGGGTCTTGAGTTGGGAGTGTGGTGGTTATAGGAGAGGGTGATGCGTGGAGGCCAGAAGCGCTTGGTGCGCCCTCGAAGGTAGGATCATTTGTCAGGTCGTGCCCTTGGTCTGCTCCTTCTTCTGCTATGCTTTCTCCAGCATCCTTCTCTCTCTCTCTCTTTCTCTTCACAGGATGGGTGTCCACCTCCTCGACTGAGAGGGCCCGCAAGGCCGACTGAAGACCTTCCATCGAATCTTCCGCCACGTCCACTGGCCCATGTAAGGGCTCCAAAGGTACAGCGCTAGGTCCAGGTCCAGATTCACCAGGTGCTGGCATTGCTGGTGCCTCAGGCGCCGTCTTCACGTCGGTGTCCTCTTTCTTGGTGTCCATATTCGTTCGCCCTTCTTGCTTGTATATGACCGATCTCGGTGCACTGGATGTACGGCACGGGGTTGCTGCCGGTACGCAGAGACAGTCTGCTTCTTGCTACCAGAAAGGTTTGTAGTGATTTCAATACTGTGAGTTTTTTTAATGTTCTTAACCGCATCAACTTGTTCTGGGGCTGACGTCCCCCATTCAACACTGTGTGTTTGTTGTGCCTCTCTTGCTGCTTGCTGCTGGTGTAGGGTTTCCTGCTGCTTGTTTTTTATGAGGAAAATAGTTTGTTTGCTGAAATACAACCAATCTAGGATAACCCAAGCCAGAGATAAGCAAGTAGAAGAAGATCAGGATCAAAGCATGAAGGGCTGCAGTCACAAAGAGTTAGATAAGGAAAACTATCAACAATAGACCACAGCAACTGGCATACATTGCAATTCAGGATGAAATATTTTACATGTTTGAGAAAAACTGATTGGAAAACTGCCCAAAGGGCTCACTCTCATCCACAGTGCCATCTTGAGATGTGCACTCTTTGTTTTTGGGTCCCATAGGTGCTGAGGTGGCAGGGCATGTGGCGATGGGGTCACTGCCATGTCACATGGAATATTCCTACTTAGCTAGGCTGACTGGGTATTCAACCCAGGACCTCTCAAAAAGAGGTGCCCCAGCCCCCTAGGGTGCATACGACTAGGATAGCTAAGAATTCATGAGAAAACATAGATAAATTCATAGGCTCTGCCTTCAGTATATCAGTGCCTCAGCAACCCAGGAAAAGATGTTTTAGTGCCTATAGCTGGGGGATAAAGGGGTCCACACCACATCCTAATTTAGTGTTGGGTTCCATAGGTCAAAATGTGTTATCACCCCTTTTGGTTGGGCCAATACTAAGATAGAAATGCCTGTGTGCTTAGAGCACCTCTAATACAACTATAGTATACCCTAAAGCATTGAAAAAGCACTTTTTCTTACTTGGGTTGCTGCCACTGATCTCAAGGCGTCAGAGTTGCGGCGAAGATGCGCCTGGTGGGACGTGGAGGCAGGATCCCGCGTACAGCTAGTGGTTTCCCTGTTTTGCGCCGTGAGCCGCAGCGCGAAACTGTTTGCCGGCCACGTGGTGGGGGCCCCGTCCTGGCAGGACACCATGAAGGCGGCGAGGGACTCATCGTACTGGAGGTGCTCCTTCGTTTGCAGTCCCTGGTCCGCCGTCGGTGCGACTTCGTTGAAGATGGACGCCAGAATGTCCTCCGTCTCTGGGGTTCCAGGCGGTGGATTGTCTAGTGTGTTTCCACTCGCGCCGGGCTCGTGGAGGTGGCGGAATGGACAGGTTCTTCCCTGGCCGTGGGTTGCGGTGGTTGAGCACTGCCAGCGGGTCCCTCCGTTCCTCGTGCAGTACAGCCGGCGGACCGTCAGTTGTGCATGTGGACCCTTGTCCCCGAGCATCCGTGCGTCGGATGCTCCCTCTTGCCTGGGCGGCACAATCTCCGCCCCCGCCTGGTGGGTGGCCTGTGGACAGGGCGCCTCCTCCACGGTGTCCGCCGTTCCCCACGAGATCGTGGGCGGTGCCTGGGTGTTGGGGCCTTGGCCCGCCGCGGCGCTGCTGCGGGTCTCTTCATCCATGGTTGCGCATGGTGGTGGGTGGACGCTGCCAGCTGGTTCCCCTGCGTGCGCCCCGGAGGTTGTCTGCTGAGGGTTCCCGGGTCTCCCCACACCAGTAGCTCGGCCAGTAGCTCGGCGCGCCGCCCATCCGGTCCTCCGCAGCCATCGCCTTCTGCCGTCTCCTGGGGTTCGGCCCCAGCGTTCTCCGTGGAGTCATCCTGTTTTGGGCTGGTCGGTCGCGTCAGCAGCGCACCTGCGCCGTTCGGCACCTGTGCCTCCAGGTGGGTCTCCGGGTCACGTGGTCCCGGTGGCGTGCAGCCTGCGTCGCCGGTGACTGCCTGCGTCCTGTCTGCGGTCGGCTCGTCAGTCAGTGCGGCCGTGGTCGCCTGGCAGTGTGCCCCTTCCCAGAGTTTGAGCCAGTGGTGGCCCTACTGACTGTGGTGCTGCGGGGTGGGGCCTGTGGCGCTGCGCCCTCGTTGGTGCATCGGCGTGCGGGGCATGCGCCGGCGCCGGGGTCCGGGCTGGGCTCGTGGCTGGGTGGTAGATGAGCGTTACAGGTGTCGTCGGTTGTGCTGGGGAGTCATGGTGTTAGCCGGGCTCCGGGCCCGTCTGCGGTTGGGTCAGGGGGCGATGGCGCCCGTTGTTTGGTGCCGGGTTGCTTGGGGTATGGCATCTCGTAGACCTTGGGGTAGCCGATGGTTGCGGGTTTGTGGCGCCAGGGGGTTCTTCAGGCCGCTGCTGCGTGTTTCTGAGTCCTCTTTCCCTCAGTGGGAGTTGCGGAATTGGCTCGGTCCCCGCCGGTAGCGCCCTGCGGCGATGTTGTGGCGTCGGCGGGTAGCATCGTGCCGCTCGTTTGGCCGCAGGCTCTTGCCGGGGGCTCGGTCTTTTGGCCCGTGATGGTTCCAGGACCTCCATGGCCCCGGCAGTGCTCAGCGGCCTAGGCTGGGTCCGAATAGACGTACTGGACGAGCTGGGGTATCAGGGGTGTTGGTCTCGCCAAGGGACTGCGCTGGGAACGGACTCAGCCGGTCAGCTGGGTGTGTGCTGGAGCTGGACCAGTAGTGTTCCGGGGCCTCGATGCTTTGGGCTGCCAGGGCCACAGCCGCATTTCCATAGGTGCCTGGTTGTGGTGGGGAGACGGCTGGCTGATGGGCCCGTTCAACCACAGGTTGTCACCACTCGGGGACGGGGATCTGTCTCGACGTCAACCATGCCGCCATGACCCAGTCGATGGTGTCGGGGCCCGGGCCTCCACTGCCAAAGAAGACTTATCCCCACTCATGGCCGTGGGCGTTTCGGGCGAGCCACATGGCCAATTCCCCATTCTTCACCAGCCATCCGAAGGCGAATGAGAGGCGGCTGGATAGGGCGACGGTGACTGCCCTGTAGCTCTTGAGGTTCATGGTGGTCAGGTCCCAGATGTTCGGCCGCTCCCTGGGTGTGGGGTAGGCTGCCCTGTAGCACCTTGTCGTAGGGCTCTTGGCTCGGGGCGTAGTTTGTGAGGTTGTCGCCCGCCAGTAGCTGCCAGCGCCCCGGCCGGAAGAGGGGGCGGGCTGGCGGTTGGGTCGGGACCTCATACGTCTCCAGCCACTCGACATCTGGGCTGTCTCAGCCGCCAAAGTGGTCTTGACGGGCCCAGATGTTCTCGGTGGCCAGCATCCTGATCGTGGCCAGCGTGAGGTCTTCGTCTCCGGTTCTCTGAGGGCTGGTCCGGTGCACAGGTGGGTGCTGTTGCCTGCAGATCGGACACTGGTGCAGCTGGACCACACATTGGCTGCAAAACTAGTGCCGTGTCTCGGTGCCGCCGCAGCCAAGGTCATGGCCGAGGCGCCCCGGTTTGAGGCACACGGTGCACTGTTTTCCCAGTCTGCCTGGATGCGGTGCCTCGCCCGTGGGCATCCTGAGTAAAGTGTATACAGTGAGCAAGTGTCAGCGGGTCCAGGGGCGCGCGTGTCATGGGCTCGTGTATCGCAGTGCGTGATGTGATGCAATGCGTGCCTGCGGTCAGGGCTCCCCGGGGCTCTCGGGTTGCGCGCTAATCTGCTGGCTGAACCAATTGGTAGTGTATAATCAGGTTGTAGTAGGTTCGTTGGTTGTCCGCGGCCTGCTGCGCCTCCTGTGTGTATAGTTTGGTACGATGTTGCAGCTGTGTGTCCACACGCTTGATGGCTGTGAGTTGCATGTGGCTCACCGTGGCCTTTGTATGGGGTGCATTGTCAGCTAGGGCTCGGGAGAGCTCCAGTGGCACCGCCCCCAGTAATACGGCTTCCTTGATCTCTGGTTTCTGCATCAGGCGTCGTACCTCATTGGCCCCATCCGGCGTGTTGCGTGATCGTGTCCACTGGTTTCCGTCCCGCCAGGTGGACACCGTCCTGTGCCAGCAGTTTTCTCGTGAACTGGCTCCATGTCTGCGGTGTGTGCATGTGGCATGGGCATATGATGTATTCGGGTGGTATGTCCACATCCTTCCTGCTGTACCACCTTGCCACTCTGTCGAGTAGGGAAACC
Organism: Eutreptiella sp. 'Long Island Sound 2002'; assembly: GCA_964036045.1. NCBI lineage: Eukaryota > Euglenozoa > Euglenophyceae > Eutreptiales > Eutreptiaceae > Eutreptiella > Eutreptiella sp. 'Long Island Sound 2002'. The sequence continues at coordinate 110,352,419 of OZ038382.1, forward strand.
TGCCCGAGCAGGAGCTGAGCCCGTGGTGTTTTGTAGGTGTACAGGTAGCATGGGTCTAGGGCCGAGTACTACAGTGTCGCTTGCAACTCCTGTTGGAGGCGGTTCATGAGGGTGTTGTCGGCGTGGCTGCCCCAGATGTGGGCAATAGTTCTGAGAGGCTGTAGGTAGTGGTATGCCCGCCCCGTGTCATTGTAGATCACGTCGTCGGGCAGCCAGGGCGGCGGCCCCCCGGGGTGCCTGAGGGGGGGTAGGTGTTGGAGGTGGGTGCGCATCTGGTTGTGTAGCGGGGGCTCGTCCGGGGTTGTTCGTTGTGTGCATGTAGGTCGATGTGTCCGTTCACTAAGTTGTAGCGATGGGATTAGAACTTCTCTAGGTGTACGACAACGTGCCCTAGAAGGTTCCGCAATGCCAGCCACAGGTGTAGTGCCTGCGTGCACAGGCCGCAGTCTGTCGCCTTGTGCAGTGGCTGTCTGGCGAGGCACGGTACGATCTGAAAGTCCACTGCTGCGTCAATTACGACCCGTATGTGGTGCGGTTGATCCCGTGGTGTCTCGGAGATGGCGGTAACGGCGTCCACAATGATTTCTAGGGTCTTCAGCTCACCGTGTGAGGAGGCCCCGAAAATGGTGGTCGTGTTATCGACCAAATTGGCAGTCTCAGTGGCAACGGGGTCAATCATCCAATCTACCACTTTCTGGCTGAAGACCGATGCCTCTACCTTCTCGAGATGATTCAGGTTGAGTTTGGGGGCAGCAGGGCTGTCCCGGGACAATGACTCCCCTTTGGATCGCCAGTTGGGGTCATTTCTGTCGTCCTGTGAGCTTGGTCTGTGGAATGCAGGGTAAATCAAATCAATGTTGGGCGAGTCAGGGGGGGCATAACCTTCCTCGGCCCTCTTCAGTGCCAGGACATTCCAGTTCCGGCGCTTCATGCCCACAGGTCTCTTGCCCAGGCCCGGGGCTGCAGTGGTACGCTGATGACACCAGGCTCCCTGATGAAGGACCTCTTTGAAATCCAGTGTATCACAGCAGGGCTGCAAACAGACAAAGCAGGCTTAAGTACAAATATTCAATGGCAAATGAATAAAACAAATGATTTTATGTGAAAGCGGGCATGACTCAGGCCTTCAAGGTAGCATCAGGCACTTCATGTGCACTCATTTGGGTAAGATGGAGCTGGTTAGGAATCTGGGGGATAGCACTTAGGCCAGACACAGGATAGGTAGGTAGGGTAGGTAGGTATCTTCGGGAGCTCGGGATGCCTGCTTTGACAATGCTGGAAGAATGTCTTACCAAGGGGACGTCCTGTCCCTCCCGCTGCCCTAGTTCAGGTGCCTCTTTAGGCGCTCCCGCAGGTGCTTGGGAAGGCAGTGTCGCGGCCACCCGGTCCAGGTGTCCCAGCTGGGAGGGTGTCCCCACATGTGTCCATGGGTAGGGTCACATGCCCCCCCCTTAGGGCGGCATCACTTGGGGCTACCCAGCTGTGTGGAGTATCTCTGACAACAAGGGGTATTGCTCCCGCTAGTCTATGGTACGACCGCCTCACCCTTGTGGCTTGAGTTGCGGGGCCTCTCGCTTGGCAGGCGAACCCCTTCTGGACTGTGTACCGGCTCGCCTGTCACCGGTTGCTTCCATGGCTCCAAGTGACGTTCGCCAAGGTCCCCAATGCAGCGTGGCCGGGCTCGGACCAGTGGCTTTGGGGTACTGCCCCTGCTGCTGGCCCGGTGGGTCATCTTGGTCGCCCCTGTGCGTCCGACCCATGGGGTGTTGGTTCTTTCCTGTCCCTCGGCCGCCCTACGTTTGCACGTGTGTGCGGTGTCCTGGGCAACTTGGCTCCTGTTCAACGGTGTGTCCGCTCGGTGCATTGTTTTGCTTGTGCCTGACCTGGGCCACTGGACACCCTGTTCACCAGTGTGCCCGCCCGGTGTGTTGTCTTGCGTGTGCGGTGTCCTGGGCGACTTGCCTCCTGTTCACAGGTGTGCCTGCTCGGTGTGTTGCGTTGCATCTGCGGTGTCCTGGGCAGCTTGGCTCCCGTTCACCTGTGCGCCCGCTCGGTGCGTTGCTTCGCTGCCGTGGTATCTTGGGCCACTTGGCTCCTGTTCACCGGTGTGCCCGCTCCGTGTGTTGTGTTGTGTCTGCGGTGTCCTGGGCCACTTGGCTCTTGTCCACCAGTGTGCCCCCTTGGTGCCTTGTGTTGCGTGTGCGGTGTCCTGGGCCACTTGGCTTCTGTTCACTGGTGTGCCCGCTCGGTGCGTTGCTTTGCGTCTGCCGTGTCCTGGGCCACTTGGCTCCTGTTCACCGGTGTGCCCGCTCGGTGTGTTGTGTTGCGTGTGCGGTGTCCTGGGCCACTTGCCTCCTGTTCAGCGGTGTGCATGCTCTGTGTGTTGTGCAGCAAGTAGAGCAAGAACAGGATGTGGATTGAGTCAATGAACAGCTTTGAAATCCAGTGTATCACAGAAGGGCTGCAGACGGACAGAGTAGTCTGGAGTACAAAGATTCAAACACAAATGGATAAAACAAATGATTTTTATGTGAAAACTGGCATGACTCGGGCCTTCAAGGTAGCACCAAGCACTTCATGTGCACTCATTTGGATACGATGGATTTGATCAGGAATCTGGGGCATAGGAGTTAGGCCACACACAGGATATGGCGTGGCTAGCATGGCCAAGCAACTGAATTCCGAATCAGTTAAAAAGTAGAAAAACAAAAATTGTTACAATTTGTTGACTATAGGGGTCTTGAGGTGGGGGACCACTAGGCTGAACTTACAAGGCCTCAGGCATGAAGTGCCTACTTTCTTTCGGTATTACCTCCATGAAGGAAGATAGCTTCGCTCAGTTGAGTGGCAGGGGTGAATTTTAAGGGGGGCTAGAGTTATAACCCTAGTTACGTTGAGAAGGTGTACTTCAAACTTCAAAAGACTGATAAAAATGATTAAGTTGGTCTCAACATCAACAAACGGCTTTTGGGGGGGACTTGGCCTGGATCAAGTCCCCCAGGGAAAAGAGGGTACTGACCTTCAGTTACTCCCCCCTTGGAGTAGTGGTGGTTCAAGATAGTAGGACCAAGGAAAAAGGCTCAAATTTTCGAAGAATTACCTCAGATGCATTGACCCAGCCAAAGACACTCCCATCAGTTCATCGAAGCCTATCACACTGTAGGTACCCTTGGAAAACAGTGCAATGTACGGTGAATGATGTCCCTTCGATGGGGCTTTCCTCAAAGGCGGAAACATTTGGCAAAAATATCGGGGTAGTGGGGTTTGAACCCAGGACTCCCTCCCCAGAGCACACATGCATGCCCACTAGTGTGCAGTCGAGCGCTCTAATGCGGACGGCTATTGCTGTATAAACAGCGTTTTAGTAAATGTCCTGATCAAGGGCTAGGGCGAAGCAATACTGCCAATGGAGAGCACAAGACTGCAGGAGCTGAAAATGGAAAATGGAATTGAAAATGGAACCAGCAGCGAGTAAAACGTGTGGTTAAGCAAAAGGGGTAGCAATTTAAGAAGTCCAATCGCTAAGAACTGAGAAAACGACGTTGAAAATCGTCATTTTTAGGCCAAAAACTAAATCGCAGACAAGCGCAACAGGAGCGCACTCCCGAAAAGGGTTGCGCAAGCGTAAACGGCTCCTGAAATAGAAGGTATGAGCCGTGGTTTTCAAAGCTCTGAAGAGAAATTTTTGCACAGTTGTATCAAAGATTTTATAAACTTTAGGAAAAAGTATTGAACGGAAACCCACACAACACAGCAGGTGGACAACCCACATCTCAGGTATGTAAGTGTCATGTCACACGCATGCATTGTGTTCGTGGTGGTAGTTTCCTTAAAATGCTAGGGTCATCACCTTTTGCTTTGTTAGGGGTTCGGGCGTTCACTTCCATTGCTCTGCACAGGTCAAAACTGAAATGAAAGGTATGTGAAACCAATGGAGCATGCAGCGCGCACGTAGGGTTAGTGTATGCACTGTGCTCGCGATGCAGGTGCCTAATCTAGGCATTCACATGTTGTGGCGCTTTCTCTGAGCACGCATCCACCCTTCTCTTCTTTTCACAGGTCAGAAAGGAAAGTGCTTGCTCGTGCTCATGTTGCCGTAGCGCTAGAATAGGGTTGCTTAAAGCGCTTAGGCTTGTTTTGCGCTGTGCAGTTGGTCCCCATTCCCTCTCCTTCCTCTGCAGGAAACAAGGTAAGAAGGGCATGCATGACACACGATGTCTTAATCGTTTAGGATTGTTTGTAATTTGCCGTAGGGTTGTTTAGACGCTTAGGGTTGTCTTTGCGTTCGTGTTCCCTTCGGCATTCACATGTTGCGTGGTAAGTAAGGTAGGTAAGCCCAGGAGGAGCTCACCTCCTGGTTGAGTTGTGTGATGTATGGTCCGATGTGGTTAACATTAGGAAAAACAATCGTTGTTACTCGTCTCCCTTTCCTGCATACACATGATGCGTGTGTAGGGGTTAGGGTCAGCAAGCCTAGCAGGGACTGAACGACGTTGTGCTCACCCTGCCTTCGAAGGCCTCATCAACTTAACAATCGCCAATTACAAAATCCGTATTCTTTGTTGCGACTCAAAATCAGTGAATATCCCATGTAACAGATGTTTTGGGCCTTTCTCTTGTATTTCTCACGCTATCGGGGGGGAGAGTTGTTCCAACACAGCAGGTGGACAACCCACATCTCAGGTATGTAAGTGTCATGTCACACGCATGCATTGTGTTCGTGGTGGTAGTTTCCTTAAAATGCTAGGGTCATCACCTTTTGCTTTGTTAGGGGTTCGGGCGTTCACTTCCATTGCTCTGCACAGGTCAAAACTGAAATGAAAGGTATGTGAAACGAATGGAGCATGCAGCGCGCACGTAGGGGTAGTATATGCACTGTGCTCGCGATGCAGGTGCCTAATCTAGGCATTTACATGTTGTGGCGCTTTCTCTGAGCACCCATCCACCCTTCTCTTCTTTTCACAGGTCAGAAAGGAAAGTGCTTGCTCGTGCTCATGTTGCCGTAGCGCTAGAATAGGGTTGCTTAAAGCGCTTAGGCTTGTTTTGCGCTGTGCAGTTGGTCGCCATTCCCTCTCCTTCCTCTGCAGGAAACAAGGTAAGAAGGGCATGCATGACACACGATGTCTTAATCTTTTAGGATTGTTTGTAATTTGCCATAGGGTTGTTTAGATGCTTAGGGTTGTCTTTGCGTTCGTGTTCCCTTCGGCATTCACATGTTGCGTGGTAAGTAAGGTAGCTAACCCAAGGAGGAGCTCACCTCCTGGTTGAGTTGTGTGATGTATGGTCCGATGTGGTTAACATTAGGAAAAACAATCGTTGTTACTCGTCTCCCTTTCCTGCATACACATGATGCGTGTGTAGGGGTTAGGGTCAGCAAGCCTAGCAGGGACTGAACGACGTTGTGCTCACCCTGCCTTCGAAGGCCTCATCAACTTAACAATCGCCAATTACAAAATCCGTATTCTTTGTTGCGATTCAAAATCAGTGAATATCCCATGTAACAGATGTTTTGGGCCTTTCTCTTGTATTTCTCACGCTATCGGAGGCGAGAGTTGTTCCAAGGGATTGGGGCACAAATTGCCCCAGCGGCTTTCAGCCTCGAGTCCGGAAAAATCAAAAATTCAATAACAGAGTTTCTTGATGTTGTCACCACTCACAATAATCTAGTATCCATTGTGAAACATGTTTTACATCCTGTGTATGTAGTCTTTCTCCATTGGGTATTAGGTGCTGTGCGGCTCCTAAGAGATTGGTCATGGTTTATATCCTCTTTGAACATTTGTCACACTGGGGTCACCCTTGGGTATCCGGTGCGCGGGGGGGGGGTCCCAGGAGGAATGTTGCACAAGCTTACCAGCAGGTTTCAGCCTCATCGCACAAAAGTGGAAACTTCCACAACATGGCGAAACCACAAAAAATCAGATCTCACAGGTCAGCGTGCACTACTCTTGGCGTCTTCGAATGGGTTGCATCTTTGTGTCCCAATGAATAGTAGACACCCCTCCTCTCTTTGAAATAGCCTGCCAAAAGCAATAGAATTTCTGCACTCCTCCATTGACCCATCCCTGAAAAAGGGGCATTTTGAGTTCCGTGCTCTCCAATTCCATCACAGCGCCACAGTCTCAGCCCTCAGGTAACTGCAGCCCAGAAGAAGGGATTGACTCATCTGGTCCGAAGCAGCACAGGCAGCACTGAATGGCAGAGGGCATGCACCAGTGCACGGTGCAATGCCAAACACCAGTAACCCTCTCGCCAAGGATTTCTGCTACAAGAAAGATATCCTTGATTTATGCCCTAATAGTTTTGATGAAATCCTGCACGTTTTGGTCTTGAAAAACAGGACCAAAGCAGCAAGTAGAGCAAGAACAGGGTGTGGATTAAATCAATGAATAGTTTTGAAATCCAGTGTCACATAGGATTTTACGATGTCGCCAGATCCCAAAATTCAGTTGCCGGACTATCGGAGAAACGGCCGCGGTCGCGATTTTTGCCGCCGCCGCAAGCATTTTTGGCTCATTTTGCGAGATTTGTGCCAATTCTGTGCGCAGTTAAGCAGATTCAAGAAGCGCAATCTGCCAATCGCAACCGTATCCTGCTCCTGTGATCAAATCACGGTCATCCCATCAACCTCTGGGGAGATATTTCCAAAATACCGCCTTTTCGGGCCTTTTTTGGCATTTTTCACGAAGAAAGTGGCATAAGTGGATTTCGGGGAGGTCTCATGAGATTTCAAATGGGTCAAGGTTCTCCCTAAGGTTAGTTTGGCCTTAGCAAACCACCATATTTGACCCTAAATGGTGGTGCAACAAGATAATTGAGTGGCGGGTGCCAAAATTGCCCCAAAACAGCCATATTTGCCCTTTTTAACTTGTAAATCTCGCATAAGTACATTTAGGGGAGGTATCATGAGATTTCAAATTGCTCACCCTTGTTGCTAAGGTTAGTTTGGCCTTGGCAAAACACCATATGTGTCCCTACATGCTCTTGAATCAAGATGTATCAACGGCGGGTGCCAAAATTGCCTCAAAACAGCCATATTTGCCTTGTTTGACGTCTAATTCTAGTATAAGTAGATTTAGGGGAGGTATCATGAGATTTCAAATTGCTCCACCTTGTTCCTAAGGTTAGCTTGGCCTTGGCAAAACACCATATGTGACCCTGCATGCTCTTGCATCAAGATATATCCACGGTGGGTGCCAAAATTGCCCCAAAACAGCCTTATTTGCCCTGTTTGACGTCTAATTCTAGTATAAGTAGATTTAGGGGCAGTGTCATGAGATTTGAAATTGTTCAACCTTGTTCCCTAGGTTAGTTGGGCCTTGGCAAACCACCATTTGTGACCCTAAATGCTCTTTGTGTTTGCGCTGCCATTGCTTCATTGCCCACATTGCACTCATATCATGTTTGTGACCTAACGAGGTATGGGGAAATTTTCATCCGGTTTCAAATTGGATTGTTGCCCATGTCATGTGTCTCGTTATGGGCAGATGAAATATCACACACACAACACACAACACACACCAAAACTAGCAAAGCAAAAACCGTGCATTGCAACGCGCGTTGGATGGCAACCCAAAGAGCCGGCTTAGGCAATGTGCTAGAAACACTTGGTGGCAACAATCTCCCAAACAGCTGTATTTGCACTTTTGAACCCGCGATGGTTGATTTCATTGATGTCGTTGTGCTTTCGTGTGATTTGGCATTAATGAAATTTTTCCCTAGAGCTCGGTTAGGCTTGCCAAGCAACAAATTGTGACCCTACATGCCTTTTACTCAAGATAATCGTCCGGAGGGTGCAAAAAGTGCCCCTGAATAGCCATATTTGCACTTTTGAAGCCACAAATGTGGATTAGAGTGATTTTGTTGTGATTTCGTCGTGATTACCAACCTGAGCGGTTTGTGGAACCCAACAAGACAACTCCCACAGTATCTGCGAGGATCGGGTAAAGTTTTTCGTACACAAGGGTGGTGTCAAGGGCCTGGACTGTATAGCCAGCGACCAATCCCGTCCTGGCTTCTACAAATTTTCGTTCCACAACGTCTTGCATTTCGTTTTCTGGGATCTCATGTACAACGACAATTTTGTGATGTGCTCGTCAATTTTCGCACAAGCCCTGGGAACTGCTATTGGTGGGTCCACCTCCGCCCAATACGCTTCCATGGTCGTAGCTAAAAAAGAAATTGACTTGAACTCTTCTTCCCTACCCTCCATTGTTAGATATCGGGATAATTTCCTGGTCTTGGTTCTCCAGAGTTTTCTGCAACACACATCCGTGAACGAGTGTATTGCACAGGTATTGCGCCGACTTACTGCAACTATCCGTATGAACCTCACGCTGGAAGCTTTAACACCACGCCTACCTTTTCTTGAAGCTATGGTCTTTGTTACTTCCAACTCAACCTTCGGCCCGAACTCCCGTGACATGCTGTCTTCATACGTCCCCAACCAAATAGCTAAGTGTACACACTATGCACATAGTTGAAACATCAGAGAGGAAATATCACAGTTGTGTCGGTCATTTTTTGCCCGCCTGTCCCATCTCTCCATTCAAGTGGTGGTTTGGCTTGCCGTTGTGGTGGTTGATGATTCTGCTGCGGTTGCAATCCATGATGCATGATGCATGATGCTCCACTTCTCTTCTCAAAGCAATGTCGTCTATCCCGCAAATTGGCGGTACTCTTCCAGTGTTGGCAAGGGAGCACTTGTGCATGTGGCTGCTGTGTTGGAGTTCCTGAGCAATGAGATGTTGGAGCTTGCGAGCAACGCATCAAGAGAAAACAAGAAGTAGCAACGTATCACGCCTCGGCTCTTGATGGTATGCACCGTGTGCAAGAGGCCTTGGCGGCCTTCCTCCCCCTCCTGTTCAAGGCCCTCCTGTTCAAGGTGCCGCGTGTCCAAGATACAACATGTGTATGTACCGCATTATTTTGGGACCTGGCTACAAGGGGACTGTTTCATGGGAATCAGTAACATCAAGAATGGGGCTGCGGGGGTGGGGGGACTGGGGGGGGGTGCCGCCTAACACCACTGAACGTATTCAGCAAATGTAAACATTCACAACAGCACATGCACATTACGGGGAGAGAGAGAGAGAGAGAGAGAGAGGGAGAGAGGGAGAGAGAGAGAGAGAGAGAGAGAGAGAGAGAGAGAGAGAGAGAGAGAGAGAGAGAGAGAGAGAGAGAGAGAGAGAGAGAGAGAGAGAGAGCGTGAGAGAGAGAGAGACAGAGAGAGAGAGAGAGAGAGAGAGAGAGAGAGAGTCCTGGGTCCGTGAGTTTGTTGCATCAATTCACATCCTGCACGCACCCACTGTGCACGCTGCACGCACGCATTGTGCACGCTGCACGCATTGTGCACGCTGCACGCACCCACTGTGCACGCTGCACGCACCCATTGTGCACACTGCACGCACGCATTGTGCACGCTGCACGCACCCACTGTGCTCACTGCACGCACCCACTGTGCACGCTGCACGCACGCATTGTGCACGCTGCACGCACGCACTGTGCACACTGCACGCACGCACTGTGCACACTGCACACACGCATTGTGCACGCTGCACGCACGCACCCACTGTGCACGCCGCACGCAGGCATTGTGCACGCTGCACGCACGCATCGTGCACGCTGCACGCACGCACCCACTGTGCCCGCTGCACGCACGCACTGTGCACACTGCACGCACGCACTGTGCACGCTGCACGCACCCACTGTGCACACTGCACGCACCCACTGTGCACGCTGCACGCACGCATTGTGCACGCTGCACGCACGCACTGTGCACACTGCACGCACGCACTGTGCACGCTGCACGCACGCACTGTGCATGCTGCACGCACGCACTGTGCACGCTGCACGCACGCATTGTGCACACTGCACGCACGCACTGTGCACGCTGCACGCACGCATTGTGCACGCTGCACGCACGCACTGTGCACGCTGCACGCACGCATTGTGCACGCTGCACGCACCCACTTTGCACGCTGCACGCACGCATTGTGCACACTGCACGCACGCACTGTGCACGCTGCACGCACCCATTGTGCACGCTGCACGCACGCACTGTGCATGCTGCACGCACGCACTGTGCACGCTGCACGCACGCACTGTGCACGCTGCACGCACGCACTGTGCATGCTGCACGCACGCACTGTGCACGCTGCACGCACGCACTGTGCACGCTGCACGCACGCACTGTGCATGCTGCACGCACGCACTGTGCACGCTGCACGCACGCACTGTGCACGCTGCACGCACGCATTGTGCACGCTGCACGCACGCATTGTGCACGCTGCACGCACCCACTGTGCCCGCTGCACGCACCCACTGTGCCCGCTGCACGCACGCACTGTACACGCTGCACGCACGCATTGTGCACACTGCACGCACGCATTGTGCACGCTGCACGCACGCATTGTGCACGCTGCACGCACGCATTGTGCACAGTGCACGCACTACCTGCTGACATCATAGATGTTAACAAGACATATAGTTGTGGTGCTCTTGCCTTCACACTTGCTGCATTATTTCCCAAGCTTGGGCCCAGCGTACGTGCTTCAGATCCTCCCTGAACCTATATTCCTGCTCCGTGTGGCTGCTCTCCAAATATATGGGTTTCATTCTGGGGGATGGGCGAGGGTACTTTAATGGATCCTCACCCGATAGAGCAAAACATTCAAGCTCTCAATGATGGGGAACATAATCTCAAACTGCACGCACCGTGTTCTATAATCAGGTGCGTTCCCTGCCTGGTGCAATGTATTGGTACGGCCATCCAGGGCTCATTTTGGGGCGATTCCACTGGCTGTGACGTCATGGGTTTCTATTCTGCCTTCGCCACATACTCCAGCCAACTGGCCACGCTGCTCATTGCATACCTGACGTATCGGATCGTGTTTTCTACGGTGCCAAAGTGGGAATACGTCGCGCTTGTGGGATTGGCCATCTTTGTGCTCTCTGGTCTGATTTCAATGCTCCCCCTCATTGGGGTGGCCTCTTATGTCAAGTACGATGGGTTCTGTTACATTGATTACCGAGATGTTACACACTGCGTCTTGTGGCTGCTGATCATGGTTCCATGTGTGTTCGGTGTCCTGCTCCTCTATGTTCAGATCTACAAGCGGAGTGGTTTGTCAAAGACAGTCCGCTTCGGTCTTCTCGGCTTTTGGTTTGTTTTCCTTTGCGGGTGGGTCCTTGGGATCCCACTGATTGGCTTCGGACTGTCGAACAGCGAATACCCTGACAATCTGAACCTCGTCAGCGCCATTCTGGGACATCTCATGAACCTCATCAACCCCCTTCTGTATGGCATTTTCTGGTACAAGTGGTTTGTTGCAGATGGGCAGGTTGCCCCTCAAAAGGGGCTAGACACAGAGTTTGAAGTCCAGGACGCTTATGGTAGCAGTGTGCCCTACGCACTGCCAGCACCATGGAACACCCCAGTGACTCCTGTGCAGTACCCAACATACAATGGCCCCCCACCTGTTTACACATATGATGCGCCTGTTGCCTACCCAACGTACAGTGGTCCGCTGCCCACTCCTGCAGACACACAGGTGTATTGAGCAGATGCCCAAACTGCATTTTGCCAGCAACTTATTTTGTCTTTTCTTAACGCAACAACCCAGGTGTCCATCCCACATCTCCGTTGCCTCTGCATGGCAGTGTGGTCTGCACAGGTCGGACGGACCCAATGTTTCATCGAACCCATGCCGGCGCCTACGTGCACTTTTCTCGCATCTTGCCCAACGATGAAAAAACGTCCAAAAAATGGCCGTTTTTTGGTCAAAAGTTGAGTTTTTTGGCCTCAGACAAGCGGTTGAAGACCATTTTCGTTCCAAAATCGGCCAAAAAAGGGAGTTTTTTGGTCAAAAATTCTATTGCCTTCGGCAAGTCCACCTCGCAGAGAATCTACACCGAGCAACACGTACCCAAAATAGGGTGGAAACTACATAAATACGGCCTAAAACATGCTTTACATACCTTGGATGGTCATTTTAGGTGATCACGGTATCAAAAAAACAAGTTTCGAAAATTCTATTGCCTTTGGCAAGTCCACCTCGCAGAGAATCCACCCCGAGCAACACACACCCAAAATAGGGTGGAAACTACATAAATACGGGCTACAAAATGCTTTACATACCTTGGATGATCATTTTAGGTGATCACGGTATCAAAAAAACAAGTTTCGAAAACTTCGATTTTTGAGCAGCCTAGGGTGAAAAACTGCATGAGCAGGTTGTGTACCAATCCCTTGGGAGCCCCCCCACCCCCCCGGAGCTAATACCCAAATAGGGTAAAAAATATGTACGTACGGCCTAAAACATGCTTTACATGGCTTGGATGGTCATTTTAGGTGGTCACAATATCAAAAAAACAAGTTTCAAAAACTTTCATTTTTGAGCTGCCCAGGGTGAAAAACTGCATAAGCAGGTTGTGTACCAATCCCTTGGGAACCCCCCCACCCCCCCGGACCTAATACCCAAATAGGGTGAAAAATATGTACGTACGGCCTAAAACATGCTTTACATACCTTGGATGGTCATTTTAGGTGGTCACAATATCAAAAAAACAGGTTTCGAAAACTTCGATTTTTGAGCTGCCCAGGGTGAAAAACTGCATAAGCAGGTTGTGTACCAACCCCTTGGGAGGACCCCCCCACCCCCCCGGACCTATTACCCAAATAGGGTGAAAAACACGTAAATACGGCCTAAAACATGCTTTACATACCTTGGATGATCATTTTAGGTGGTCACAATATCAAAAAAACAAGTTTCGAAAACTTCGATTTTTGAGCAGCCCAGGGTGAAAAACTGCATAAGCAGGTTGTGTACCAATCCCTTGGGAGACCCCCCCCCCCCCGACCTAATACCCAAATAGGGTGAAAAACACGTAAATACAGCCTAAAACATGCTTTACATACCTTGGATGGTCATTTTAGGTGGTCACAATATCAAAAAAACAGGTTTCGAAAACTTCGATTTTTTGAGCTGCCCGGGGTGAAAAACTGCATAAGCAGGTTGTGTACCGGCCCATTCACTAGGCCATTATTGGTGGAAACAGTCATTTCGCGTCTTTGGCACGGGTTGTGAACCGCCCTAAGCAAGGCTAGAGACTGCAAAAAACGTCCTTCCGTATCCTAGTAGGCATATTCCTTTGTCTACCACGCGCAGAACGGAATCAACGTTTTTTGTTCGTCAAAAATGAATCCATAAAGTTTTGTTGTTCCGGGGGGTTTTCGAACGTGCCGGACGTCATGGAAGCATCCGTTTTGTTCATTTCCACCGTTTTCCATGTGAGAAGCGTATCGTGCCGTTGCCTCTACCTTGGCTTTCGTGCTCCGTGTGCCGCGCGTGTTACGCGTGTTACGTGTTCTAAGCGTTCGCTTCTAGGTGTGCCTCTGGAACTCGAATAACTCGTGTCGCATATCCGTGCAAGGCGTGTTCCGCGTTCCGCACGTAACCGACATTTTCGATAAGCTGCTTACCCCACCAACTGCCTGCAGATCAAGACGAAGCCAAGCAAGCCCCGGGATCCCGCAAAAGTCCAAGATTGCCGCGCTAAGCCGGATGGATGGTTCGAGTACACAAAGGTTGTTCTGGGCGTGCTGCGTGTTGCATCTGTATGTGATTCTGCCCCCTGTTCTACGTGTGTTGCGCGTGTTGCGCGTTCTGCACGTTCCGCCGGTGTGCCTCTCGCTCCGCCTCTGGGGGCACCACCACCGTGTTACGCGTGCTGCGCGTTCTGCAGATCCAAGCGAACCGGTTGTGGACCTGGTTGGAGGGCGAGGCAGAAGAGAGTGAGGAGGAGGAGGAGGAGGAGGAGGAGGCAGCGGACGATGGAGACGAGGAGGAGGAAGAGGAGGAAGAGGAGGAAGACGACGACGTGCCATTGACACCCCATGGCAAGAAGCAGGCCCGAGGCACAGTGAAGAGGGAGCATTCAGAGGACGAGCCAGATGATGTGCCGGAGAAACACTCCTCTTCTGCTGCAAAGGCTTCTGGAAAGGCAGCACGGTCCACCATGCTGGAGGTCAAGCAGGAGCCGCAGACAATGGCAGAGAAGAAGAAGCGGAAGGCAGAGGAGCGGAGCCCGCCCAAGGTGCCACCGAAGAAGTCCGAGGCCGAGATGCCCAAGAAAAAGAAGGACAAGGACAAGCCGGCCCGTGGGAACGTGTCCTTTGCGATTAGCGGGAAGGGCCCGCAGAAGAGCATCAGCGCCGCACCGACAAGAGCAGAGAAGTTCCAGCATGAAGGCGGGTACGACCGTGATCTGGACACAATGCAGAGAATCTTGGAGACGGACTTCAATGCGACCGTGGGTCGCCTGGTGATGCACTACAAGGAGTGCCTGTCGGAGGAACCCAGGTCCAAGCAAGAGCTCGGGTTGGCCCTGCTGCTGCACACCAGTGTGCGGGCCCTGAGCGTGCAAAGCGTGCTGAGATGCGGGACCAAGAACGCCCAGTCGGCTGCAGCAGCCCGTGAGCACTTCGAGAAGCGCTACCCATCGAGCAGCCCGAGACAAGTGGCGGAGGGGATTTTGAAGGGCCTTTCGGTTTGTACGGGTTGCGCCGCCGCGCCGCAATGGCCGGTGGACCTCAGCCCGCCGGCAGAGGGCCTGAGTTTGGGCAAGCTGAAAATGGAGGGCCTGCGAGGTGGTCGTGGAGGTGGGGTCAGCGATCGGGTGAGCGCAATGGGCATCGAAGACATCGTTGACATGGACACGGATGTTTTGCAGGTGTTGCGCGCGTCCTCTGTTGTGTTTCTACGTAGTCGCTCCGCGCGTCATGCGCGTTCTGCGCGTTCTGCGTGTTTGCTTCTACTGTGCCTCTGGAGGACCGATCGTGTTTTCCGCGTTCTGCAGGAGAAGTTTGTCCGGTTTGTCCGGATGGCCGGCCTGATGGCGTACGAATTGGAAGAGGAACGGCAACTCGAACTTCCGGCGTCTGGAGCATGGTCGTTGGTGCGCACCCGAGAGCTGGCGGCGAAGAAACCGCGGGTATCTGTGTGCTTTGTGGTCTCGGTGGTGTGCGCGCTGGTGCCTCCGCGCCGCCTCTGGAGGCCCATGGTAGCGTGATGCGCGTTCTACGCGTGTTACACGCATGATTCCTTGCACGCTTCTGGAGGAGTGCCGTGGTCAACGCATACGCGACCTGCCGGTCCCTCGGGGGGGTCCGAACGGGTACCATGTTTGACTGGCAGTTGGACCTTATCCGGCGCCGCTTTTGTACAGTGGCGGTGGCCAAGCCCATCCACGTGCCGGTGCGGATGCCGGGCCGCCGGGTGTGCGCCCATTGCAACCGGGGCAAGACCCACTACGTTTGTTGTGGGTGCGGCAAGTGGTACCATGTGGGGTGCTTTGCCGTGGCGCATGGGGTGACCGGGGTGGTAGAGGCAGATGTGGAGGAGGAGGGCGACGAGGCCGAGGTGGATGGCAGCGAGAGGGAGGAGAGTGAGGATGACACGGAGGAGGAGAGTGAGGAGGAGGGGGAGGAGGATGAGGAGGAAGAGAGTGAGGAGGAGGAGGAGAGTGACGGGGAAGAGGACGAGGACATGGAGGTTGACGAAGATTAGGAAGGAGAAGGTGGTGGAGGGCGGACGTGGTGGAATCGTGAACTTCATGGCCGCCAAGCCTCTGCCATCCCTACCCATGGGACCAGTGCGAACCCTGGGGGACAACCGCGTAGGCTGGATACCCAAACTGTGAGGACGCGGCCCCCCAAAAGTGCGCGCGTGTGCAATAGTGACGTGCTACGCGTGCTACGCGTTTTGCGCGTGCCGGAAGTCTGCTTCTAAGTCTGCCTCTAGAACTCCGTGCTGCGCGTTCTGCGCGTTCTGCGCGTGATGCGTGTGTTGTTTGCGTTCTGCACGTGCTGCGCGTGCTGCGCGTTTTGAAGCAACACGCGCAGCACGTATTGTGCCGCGCAGACCGCTTCCGGACAATAACGTCCCCTCCGTAGACAAAGGAATATACTGTCACAACATCCCCACTCGCACCCCTCAAAGTGGATACCACGGGGTCACCGAGGTTGCCAAAACCGCCAACATAGCAAAAATGGCTGAAAAGTGCATAAACTGCATAAGCGCTCGTCCCACTCCGCCCCATACAAACCCTATGGAGTTGGGACCCGGAAAAACTTTTTCGGCTCAAAATCGAAAAAAACCAAAAGATTCATGATTTTCGACCCAAAAAAAGGGGGGGTCATTTTTTGACCCCCCCCCCACCCCCCCACCCCCCCCCCCTCCTTGAAAACCTCAAAAAAGTGGGTTTCAAGTGGGGGGGGTCTAGGGGGGTCCGGACCAAAACCTCATTGGGGGATGCGTTTATTGGACAAAATAATGATTTTACAAGGGGTTAAACTAACAATTCAACCCCTTGGGGTAGGGTACGCGAATAGGCCCAAAAAAGCCAAAATGGGGGGGTATGTGGCGTTTTCCCCATATATACGCCTGCCTGGCTTTGATCTAACAACCTCTGCGAGGTGACTTCGATTTTTGAGCTCTCCACGGTGAAAAACTGCACAAGCAGGTTGTGTACCAATCCCCTAGGAGACCCCCCCCCTGACCCAATACCCAAATAAGGTTACAAACACGTAAATACAGCCTAAAACATGCTTTACATTGCTTGAATGGTCATTTTGGGTGATGACAATATCAAAAAAACAAGTTTCGAAAACTTCGATTTTTGAGCTATCCGGGGTGAAAAACTGCATAGGCAGGTTGTGTACCAATCCCTTGGGAGACCCCCCCCCCCCTAACCCAATACCCAAATAGGGTGAAAAACATGTAAATACGGCCTAAAACATGCTTTACATACCTTGGATGGTCATTTTAGGTGGTCACAATATCAAACAAACAAGTTTCGAAAACTTCGATTTTGGAGCTGCCCGGGTTGAAAAACTGCATAAGCAGGTTGTGTACCAAACCCTTGGGAGCCCCCCCCCCCCCCCCCCGGACCTGATTCCCAAATCGGGTGAAAAACACGTAAATACGGCCTAAAACATGCTTTACATACCTTGGATGGTCATATTGTGTGGTCACAATATCAAAAAAACAAGTTTCGGAAACTTCGATTTTTGAGCTGTCCGGGGTGAAAAACTGCATAAGCAGGTTGTGTACCAATCCCTTGGGAGACCCCCCCCCCCCCCCCGGACCTAATACCCATATCGGGTGAAAAACACGTAAATACGGCCTAAAACATGCTTTACATACCTTGGATGGTCATATTGTGTGGTCACAATATCAAAAAAACAAGTTTCGGAAACTTCGATTTTTGAGCTGTCCAAGGTGAAAAACTGCATAAGCAGGTTGTGTACCAATCCCTTGGGAGACCCCCCCCCCCCCCCCCCCGGACCTAACACCCAAATAGGGTGAAAAACACGTAAATACGGCCTAAAACATGCTTTGCATAGCTTGAAATGTCATTTTGGGTGGTCACAATATCAAAAAAACAGGTTTCGAAAACTTCGATTTTTGAGCTGCCTGGGGTGAAAAACTGCATAAGCAGGTTGTGTACTGGCCCATTCACTAAGCCATTATTGGTGGAAACAGTCATTTCGCGTCTTTGGCACGGGTTGTGGACGGCCCTAGGAAAGGCTAGAGACTGCAAAAAACGTCCTTCCGTATCCTAGTAGGCATATACTGTCACAACATCCCCACTTGCACCCCTCAGAGTAGGTACCACAGGGTCACCGAGGTCGACGAACATAGCAAAAATGGCTGAAAAGTGCATAAACTGCATAAGCGCTCGTCCCACTCCGCCCCATACAAACCCCATAGAGTCGGGACCCGGAAAAACTTTTTCGGCTCAAAATCGAAAAAAACCAAAAGATTCATGA
Organism: Eutreptiella sp. 'Long Island Sound 2002'; assembly: GCA_964036045.1. Lineage (NCBI taxonomy): Eukaryota > Euglenozoa > Euglenophyceae > Eutreptiales > Eutreptiaceae > Eutreptiella > Eutreptiella sp. 'Long Island Sound 2002'. Next base: position 110,370,252 of record OZ038382.1, read on the forward strand.
TTTTCGACCCAAAAAAAGGGGGGGTCATTTTTTGACCCCCCCCCCACCCCCCCCCCACCCCCCCCCACCCCCCCCCCTCCCTCAAAACCTGAAAAAAGTGGGTCTCAAGTGGGGGGGGTCTGGGGGGGTCCGGACCAAAAACTCATTGGGGGATGCGTTTATTGGACAAAATAATGATTTTACAAGGGGTTAAACTAACAATTCAACCC